>UCOM01000938.1:0-55470 GCA_900474385.1 Ormyrus pomaceus
AAAAAAAAAGAAAATCGCAGGAGTGGGCAAAAGTACTACTTTTTCTAGCCTAAGCGAACGGCGAAAGTACGTACTTTCGCCCAAGGGATAGAGAAAAATTTATTTATTAAATGTGAGATCTTGAAATTTCGTGTAATTTTGAAAACACTGCAATTTTTTGCAAACATTAAATAAAGTAAATAATAAACAAAAAGCTATTTTAATTAGCAATAAATCGAACAGGAAGTTTAAATTCCTGGTAATTAACAATGGAATTAATACACAAATATTTTCCTGGTAAATATTTATCAGAATTATACAATGAAAGTTATGTAGAATGAATATTTCTCGGAACAAAAATGTATTACGATTTCAATTAAATTTATTTCATTAAGGCAGTAAACCCGCAGTTATAAATATAATTATTGACTTTTGAATTATACTTTCATTCCTCATTTCAATTCTGTCACTTTGATTGTTAATATTTAAAAGTTAACACTTCATACCGTTTAACAAGGATCTTTTGTTTCAATAAGAAATTATATAATTTTATATCAAAAGAACATTTCTTTAAAATTCGCGCAAACGAACAATATTTTCCGAAGCAATAATTTTCGTCGCAGATTGTACAACTCGACAACATTGCTTCGGCATTATGCGGCCTATTTTCCCAGCTAAAACCACTCCCTTTCCAAACCGAAATCCAAATTCCGGGCGAAACAAAGCAGCAGCAGCAGCAGCAGCAGCAGTTGAAAAAGTTCATCGGGCGAAAAACTGGCAGCAGCTCGGGGCACAGCTTTCGCAAGAGAGCCCTCGAAAAAAAGCTTGTCGCCGGCCGGCCGGCGATAAAAAATATATCCGCGCTGCTCTTCTCCCCCCCCCCCTCCTTCCTCCCCCTCTCTCTCTCGGCTCGCGCGTAAGTCAATCGGAATTTGTTTGCACGCCACGTGGCGATTAGCGCGTCCGCCTGCATATACGTACGTGTGAGCGTGTGCACGTCTCTCTCTCTCTCTCTCTCTCTCTCGGCCGTGGAGGCTTCTGCGAAGCGAGCGCGAGACGACGATTTCACGCCCAATAACGAGATACGAGAGCCCAGCGTATAAATATATCGGCTCGCTCGTCGTGTCTCCGCTCCTCTTTTTGCTCCCCGCCGACGACGACTCTAAGAGCTCTCTCGTCCGCGAAGGAAAAATTCTCTCTCTCTCTCTCTCTCGGGCCCCGCCGCCGCCGCGGTGCTCGTTCGAAACGCGCTGCCGATATACGCCGAGGCTTGTCGTACGCGCTGTATACACGATTGTTACGAGAAACGCGCGAATTTATTTCGCGACGATAATCGACGCGAGAGCGAGCAATGGATTCTCGCGGAGAAGGAGTTGATTTCTTTTCTTTTCTTTTTTTTTTATTAATCCTTTCGTTCGGGGAGGAATTCATTTTAATTCGAAACAATGATACGGAAATTGCGCGCGCTCTCTGCTTGTGCTTTAATAATACGTACTCGGTATCGGGACAATACAAGGTATGAGATTGATGATAGGCTTCACCTGGATCGTCGGGTATAAGCAGAAAACCGAGAAATTCCCTGTAATGTCGTTACGATTCCGCGAATTTTATAAGCGTGCTATTAAAGTATCGAGTGAATGCCGACGTCATCGATGAAACTGATCTTTTTCTATCTTTGTATATAATGTGACTTTTAATTGAGCACTTTAGATTGTCTGGAGCTTAAATTCTAAATGCATAAATTATCGAGCTTTCATTGAATTACGTCAAACCCCGATTGTGTATACGTATATTTGATTTAATGAATAAACTGAAATATATCTCGAATTAATAAATTAATCTTTCGAATTTAAAATTCGCGGAATCGAACGCCATCGAACGCGTCGAAATTCAAAATCGAACGAGAATCGAAAGAGTAATTTACGCGGCACATCCAAAGTCTATAAAAATCTCAGATTATTCTAATGCGCGCGCATTTATTTACGAGCCCCATTCATATGGCCCGGATTAAACAACCGTAAAACCCTTCAAACGTTAATTCCCCCGCCTCATTGTGTCCCGACGCAACTTATGAAGCGCATCTCCTAACCTCCCAATAGAAAACTGTATACCCCCGGAGCAGTAAAATAAATCAGACGGCGCGCTTTTGCAGGCAATTAAAATTCAGATTTCTATCTCCGAGAATCGGGGCTGCTGCTGCTGCTGCTCTCTCTCTCTCTCTCTTTCTCCCTCTCGTCTTTGTGCTTCATCCTCGAGGAGAAAAATCGAGCGAGGATTATGCGGCGACTTGCGTCAGAGAGAGAGAGAGAGAGAGAAAGAGAGAGAGCCCGAATATACCTCCCACGTCGTCGCGGCCCCCTAAAATCCAGCCCCGGTGCATGTTTCTTTAAATACCGGCCGACCGGCCGATTATCGCTTGACCCGAAATTCGCTTTACCCGATAAGTCCGCCCCGCTCGGCGCGGCACGATTTTCGAGAGCTTTATTCGGAACGAAGTCGACCGTGTCCGATATTTCGTTATTCCGAGAGGAATGGGAAAAGTCGCCGGGGCTATTTCGGATTGACGTTTACTTTTTCGACGGAAAAGCCGGTCGGCTGCATTATTGAGTGCTGCTGCTTTTATGGAATTCGGTTTGTCGAGGAGACGCGGAGTGTTTTCGGCTGGTGCGCTTCCATTTTGATGTAAGATTTATATTAGTATTTCCGCGATTCGCGGAATTTATTTAAAAATATGCTTGTCTCGTTTTTTAAAATTATGGTTACGCAGAAATGATTAATCATCGGGGTTTTAATTTAATTAGTAGATTACAAGGGTACATATAAAACTTAACCGAGTGCTGCGTAATTTAGTTAAATTTTTTATTTACACAAATTATTACCTCAAATGTGGTAATAAATTTATAAATTATGTACGAATCATAAATATTTCTCGAATCGATGTTTATCGCCGCATTTTTAACAATCGGCATTGTTCGAATCCGTTAAATTAAGCATCGATATACTCGCCGAACGAAAGCAGAAATTTTTGCTCGATATTAATAAACAAGACTAAAAGCTCAATTAACCAGCAAAAATAAATGCTCCACAAAAGTTCGGCAACGAAATCGCTATTTAGAGGAAGCAGTCCAGCCGCGTCCGAAAAAAAAGTCCCCGAGCTTCCATCGCTCCAGAATCGAAGACGCTCGTGTCCTCTAACGGTTACGTTCATCAATTGTAAAACAGCCCGATTAGCTGGCTGACATCAGAGTTCGAGAACGGCCCACGGTGGGCTTTACGGACTTCGAGAGGCGGTCCAATCAAAAAGTCTTTCGTCCTTTCGCCGAGACGTGACGCGCCGCCGCGGTGACGTATCGCCGCTCGATCGATAAACCCAGACACATCTCGCGCGCTTACGGAGATTCGCACGCTATTATTATACCCCAGGCAATTCCTGAAAAAGTGACGTGCGATTCGGGTCGGATTAATTTAAACGCTTTTTAGGATTCCGGGTCGCGGCGAGGAAGGTGTCGTCGGGGGTCTCGAGCCTGTTAATCGGGCGTTAATAATATAGGTTTTCGACGCGTCCGTGCACCGGTGCGGTTTTGAAAATAAACCGGGAACGGTCGCGTTTATGACTCGGAATAATGCGAGAGCTTGCGAAACGTCGACTGGGTTAGGATTTCCGATAAACTGGCCGATCGCTAATTTTGTAATTTGGCTTGCGTCAATAATTATCGAAAGCGCTGAAATACCTCGGGGGCTTGTAAAATTAATGGCTCCGGCTACGTTGTTAACGCTGAAATTGTTTAAAATGGTGCAAAGGAGGGATAAATAAGGAAGTGGAATGAAACGAGGAAGCGATGAATAATTTTTTACCGAGGTTACTTTATTATTACTATTTCAATTTTTAATAATCTATTTTAATTGTATGAATAAAATAATTTTTATTCGAAATGAAAAGTAGTATAATTACTCGAAAACCGTAAATGGAACGTGTAACAGGAAAGAAGTACTAATAAGAAATTCAAATTTGAGATTATAAGCAATGAACTATACATATATACTTGGCTTTAAATTTAATTCTAATGAAGCGATAAAAATGCATATTTTCTAACAGTTTGTTTAAGAAAAATTGAAAGAAACAGAAGTTCTTTAAAGTAATATAAAAATCGTACTTCTTAATTTGTTTTCTGCAAAAATTCCATTCTCAAACAAAATCATAAATAATTAATATTTATTTTACTTTCAAGAAAAGAATTTAAAAGCAAATGCCTCAAATGAAAAGATAAATTACGTCGAAAAGCAGGTCGTTAATCGAAGAATTATTCCAGAAAAAAAGGCACTATCGACCCTTCGATCAGCCTTAAACGCTCTCCAGATAAAAAATTCAAATTTCCCTAATGAAGATTATTGACTTATAAAAAGCCACGAGGCTTTACACTCGGCCGAGCAGCGCGATTACATCTGCGCGTCAATTAAGACAATTGAATAATTACCGAGTCATACCCCTGGAAATTAATTAAAAAGCTCTGAAAAAAAAACACCCGGCGAGTCGGAGGGGGCAGAATAAAAAAAAAACGACGGAATTCGCAGTAGCGGCACGTATGCCCGAGGAAAAATTATCAAACGTCTGAATTCCCAAGTCTCGCCTTTCAAAGCCTCCTTTCGAACAAAAAAGAAAAAAAGAATAACGTCGCGAATACAAATGAAACGAGCGGAGATGAGAGTCCGTTACGTTCCGTGCGCCGCGGATTTCCCCACTGACGCGCGTATCTCTTTTTTTTCGAGCTGCGCCTCGAGGAGTAGTCAGCTGGGTGAACGGACGGAGGCTCCCTTCTTCCTCGGCTGCAGCCTAATGCAAATAAAATTGCCCAGCGCTTCGAATGAATTAGCGGACTGGACCGGGCTGTCGCTTTCGATCTCTCCGGGCGCCGATGGAGCGAGGAAAGAGAGCGCAAAAAAATCAATCGCACGCGCATTTTTTTTTTTTTTTTTTTTTTTGAGAGCCGATCGGCCGACGAGAGCCCGCTGAGATTCGGTAAAGTTAGATGACTGCTAAAGTTCTTTCATTTTTTTTTCTTTTTTTTTTAAATGTCAAGTATAAAAGGATCATACTGTACGTGTCTTACATTTTATTTTGGGCTTGTTAATCTTCGGAAAGTTTTGAAGATGAAAAAATTAAATTTTATCCGCATTGTAATTATTAAAAGCTTAAAAATGATTACTAGACATTTATTTTCATATACTAAAATTTTATACAAAATAAATTTGCTTTCAAAATTTGCGTTCTAAAACGTATTCAAGAAATATATAGATGATTAAAATTCTGAATCGTGGCGATAAAAGGGAACTATTTTTGGTAAAATATTGATGAGTTTTTAATCGGATTTTGAACATTTGCGAAAGAGCTCATAAATTTTTACCAGATTCTTAAATTTGAAAGAATCTGTTTTTTCTAAATTGATTTCCAAAGCTTTCAAATCCTAGAAAGCAGAAATAGCACTCTAATAAACTTATGAATCTCATAATATATAATCCCAAACTACTAAAGCTAATATCTTTTAGCAAATTTAAAATTAATTTACAAAAACAAGAAGCTATACAATTCCCTGCTGTCAAGTAAAAAATTTACCACCAATTCCTTCAAAAATTCTCAGTAAATTCTTCCGAGCCGCCAAGAAACAATACTCCCAATCCATCCCTAATTCCATCTAAAAATGATGTATTTCCCGTTCAACAGGAAAATCCTTTCAAAAAAGAATCCCCCGGCAATCTCGCCAAAAGGAACCAGCAAGAAATTAGAGCAGACAGCGCCGCGGCGAGGAGAGGACGAAAAAACCCCCGACAAAGACGAAAAAGAGCGAGAGAAAGAGAGAGCAAGCAGCGGCGGCGGCAAGGCTACTCTTTCTCCGCCCGGCGAAAAAAGGCTTCGCCGCATCGGGGGGGAACGGGAGAGCTTTCTCGTGCAGCGCGAGATACGCAGCAGGAGGAGCGCAAAAAAAAAAAAAAAACAGAAAAAGAAAAAAAATAACAGCCGATCGTCCGCGCGCACGTGTCGGCGCTACTTCGGTGATTAAGGCTCTTTTATCGTTGACCTCGGCGGACAGTAGTTGTGCAGGCCGCTTAAAGGCCGGCGGCGGCGGCGGCGGCGGCTGCGGAGCGACGGTCACTTCTATATTTAGATGCACCGAGTGCAAAGCCTCCTCCGCCACTTTCTTCGCGGCGAACAAAGCGGACAAGGTGTGCGGCCCGAGCGGATTCCGATGATGATGATGACGGTGACGATGAGACGAGGGGGGATAAGATAAGCGGCCTGTTAGACGACTCTATAGAGGTGGACGCCTACGCGAGCTTTCGGCGATATTGGAAAGCCGGCCAATTATTTTGACGGATTTTTCTAAGTTTTTGTTTCTCGTTTCTGTGGAGGGAGATTTGATTTTTCAGCGCTTCACTTTTTTGAGTTTGAATTGAGGTTCGAGCGTTTAATAAGTAGGGTTTAATAACTGAGAGTAATTTTAGAGGCAATATTCAGTTTTTATATACGTCTTCTTCGCAGAATGGCCTATTTCGAGTTTTACGATTCAGCTTTCTTTTAACTTCAGGTTTTATATTTCCGAAAGCTTTAATCGCTTGAAACCGTATTTATTTTATAAGAATTGCAAGAATTCAATTACGAAATAATAACCGTCAGGTAGATATTATTGTTGCTTGTCTTGTACAGATATACATCAACAGTCGTATCTGTAGCTTTAATGACGATCAGAGCGATTATAAATTAATAACTATTTCTACTGAAGTAGACTTCGGTGAATTAGAAATTATCATGTTTTCTTTACACCTGACGCCTCGGAAGTCTGAAAACAGAATGTACGAAGTAGACCATAAAAAATAGAAATTTAAGTAACATAATGTGCCGGAAATTTTCATAATAAAACGAATGTTAAATATTTTACAATCACGTGCATTGAATTTTCTTTAGAAGCGCAAAACAGTGTAAATTCGTTTACACATCACTGCATTTCCTCGCAATTTCGTTCTTATCTTTACCACTGCCATTACAAATCTCCGGAGGTAAACATTCGAAAGGACCAATTGAGAATACAAAAGTACCTCGATTTGCTTTCGGGAATAAGGGAAGCGCGGAATGAATAGAAGGAAAGGAGCTGAGAGAATTTGAAATTACAGGGTGGAAGCGCAATCATCGATTTAGCAAGCGGTATTATGGATTCCTTATTACACGTTTTGAATACATAAGAAATCTTCAAATTGTCTTAGATGGAAATACTTTTTTTTTTTTTTAAAGAAATAATATTATTGTAATAACCAAGTGAGATTTTAATTTTTTTATGATTATAATTAAACTGAAAAATAAATAAAGATTACAAATCAAGTTACTGCCTGTTGAATTAAACAGAGAGATTTTAACAAAATTGCATTCACCGAAAACTAAACTGAAACAACGCCTCCGTATACTTCACTGCAGCACGTCATTAGCGGCGTATAAAAAAACATTTCATCAGCAGCCTCCCTCCGCTCGTCTCGCGGCGCTCCTCAACGATCCCGACCCAGCTTCCTCTCAATTAAGCACCTGAACCCCAAATTATAACCTTCCAGCCTCGATAATTCAGGCGGCAATCTCCGATCAGCCCTCCCCGGCCGCTGGAGCTCCTCGGCGCTTTCCCAAACAAGAAAACAAAAGGGTCTCGCCGCCGCCGCGGGTTCTGGGCCGGCAAAAAAAAAAAAAAAAAAAGACCTCTCTCGAGATTGCGGCGCCCGGTAATTTTCGCGGCTGATTTAGTCGCCGGGCGCAAAAAGGTTATTATCGCGGGTAGGGCCGCGTCGCGCGCGCGCACGCACGCACGCACGCACACCTACACGCGTGTCCGGCCGCTTCCGGGAAGCCGTGCGTGCGCCGCTTCCCAGGAATGGCGAATCGATCAGCGAGCAGCGGCGCATAATGGCGCCGGGAGCGCGCGAGAGCCTATATCTTTCGCGAAGCGCGCGCGCGTATATATATATTTGCGGCTTTGCGCTTTCTTCGGCTCGGCGATTCCCTCGTTTTTTTTTTCTTTCCGCGAAAGCTGCAGGCCGAGGGGAGGCCAGGAATGCGAGAGCGCCGCGCTCTCTCGGGTCGCGACGATTCTTCGCGAGCTAGACTGGTGGCTCTTTTCGAGTTTACGGCCGGGCGGTGATATTGATCAAACTTTTGGGTGAGAATTTTCAGGCGGGGGTCGGCTTTGATTCTCGCGGTTAATCTAAGTTTGCTGGGAGGAGAGATTGTCACGTGCGTTTCAATGAATTGGGGAGGCCTCGCGGTAAGGCAGAAAATTCATTGGATTTTTAAAATTCAAAAATTAAAATTTTGCTCGATTAAAGATGTTTTCTTCGAAATCTACGCGATTTCAATCACAATTCGTCGCTGATTCGTTGACCTCGACATTTTTGCAACTAAGAAAGCCGTTGAATTATTCCTGAAAGCAATGATCTTCAATTCGATTTTGAACAGTCGTCCGCTTTAATTTCCCGACAGCAGCTACATCCACCGGGAACAATTCCAATCTGTTGTCTTATCTGAAATCGGCCAACTCCGGGAATTGCCCCTAATAACGTATGCGCTTTATGTAAGCAGGTGCTAAGTTTCTTTGATCTGCTAAAGGGTCAAACTACTCTAATGCATTCACCGGAGTTAGCTGCCGAGCGCGCTCCCCGGCATTTACATAACGTTGAACGTGCGAACAAACAAGAAGCGCATTATATTGCTCTCTCCGGAACCGGCCGCGCGAATCCCCCATTAAAGACACACGAGTACACGACCGAACAAAAAAAAATCTCCGCCTTCGCTTTAAAAGCCTGCGTTGACTCGAAATTTACTTGACTTTAACGCGCAATTAATTCTCCCTTTAACAACCCGGGCAATGATAACAAATTCCCACCTTCGAGGGCCGACCCCCCGACACTCCGATTAATCTGCATATTAAAGAATCCGAACGTGAGACTCCCGGTAGAATTCAATTACCGCGAGCGCGCGCGCGCGCAAATCTATTACAATTACACGTTCCTCTCCGATAAGCCATTCCAGATAAGCTCGTCCATAACTCGTCCGCAGGCCTGAATATTTATAAATCCCGCCGGTAATTGGGCCCAGGGCGCGCGCGAGCGCTCGCTCCAAGAAAAAAAGGGCGAAAAGGGTAGTTTGGCGCAGGACTGTCTGGCATCGATCGGGCCTGCAGAGAGAGGCAAAGACCCCGTCGGAGGGGTGGCGGCAGGCAGGCAGCAGCAGCAGCAGCAGCAGCTCTCTCGCAGGGGTCGAAAGCCTACCCCAACCTCCTGGTCGGCGCGTAGTATCGACGACCTCGCGATCCCCTCCCCCCTCCCCAACGCTGCAACCCCCGACGCGGTCTTACCCCTTTTTCGCCCTGCCGCAGAGTCTGCCGGATCACCCACCCGGCGGCTTTTACTTTCTCTTTATGGGGCGTGATTATTGTTTAATGTTTAATTGCGACGGTGAAAGTTTGGGTTTTTTAGTCGACTGTGCTGGGGGGGAGGGTATAATTGGCCGGGTTTTTCGGCGGGAGGGATTATTTTTGGCAATTAATGATGGTTATGATGGATTGGTAATTGCTTTTTTAGTGGGTTGCCGTGTCATTGAATGAATTACTGTTTCGATAATGTATGTTTAATTCAAGAGAGATGCTTTAAATTTTTGATGAGAGTGGTATACTATCAGTGGAAATAATATTTTGGCTCTTTTTGAAACAAATTTACTTAGTGGTTTTTTGTAACGTCAATCTTCTATTTTATTTAATGTATTAAACTGAAGAATTGTACAAGACTTAAAATTATTTTCAGACGCTTTATGTTTGAAAAATCCCGTTTAAGGTAAAAGAGAGTTTAATTGGAAGTATACGTAAGTATGATAAAATTTGCTGTTTTTCGCAATAAATTAAAAACGATCGAAAGTATATTTTGGAAAAAAATTAGGTCCTCTTCGTCAAGATACACTGAACCAATTAACCCCGCTTTGTCTGCTTCTTCTTGCGGCGGGGCGTGCATTTGTTTCATAATGCACCGTTCGCTCCGGGGGGGACAGAACTTGAACTCCAGATACAGAATTTCTAGCGGGGTTTCTTTTTTCGTCGGCGGCGGCAGCCTCGGCTCCCCTACCTGTTCGTTACACATTCATCCTCTCTCTCTCTCTCTCTCTCGCCGCAGTCGCCGCTTATCACATCCGGCTCGCTCGGTAATTAGCGCAATTGCGCGCTGCCCGCTAAATTACCCATAACCCACTGCGCGATCCGTCTGGATTTTATTCGCGGAACACACACACCCACACACCCACACACAGGACACCGGCCGCCGCCCTTTCGCCCCTCTCCTCTGCGGACGGGCATTTTTAAGGAAAATCCCGCCACCAACCGCCGCCCTTCGCTCCTCCTCGAGCCCTTCTCCTCTCCTCCGGCGTGTAACGCCTCCCTTCCTCCTCCTTAGTCGCGGTGGCTTTTCTTACTTTCGTATATACGTCTCTGTGGCTTTTTGTCGAGAAAACCAGGCACCCCCCCATCCCTCTCTTCCTTTTGTTTTTTCCTTTAATTTCGCCGGAGACGCCGCGCGAAAATTTACTCGCGGAGACGGCTGAGAGACGTCGCGGCTGATTTAATACGGGAGAGCCGTCGAGGTCAAGGGTAGGGGCGAGTGTCCCCTTCCGCGCTCTTTGCTCGGCTCTCTCTCTCTCTCTCTCTCTTTCTCTTGCCGTCGCAGACCCAGCCGAGGGTAGTAAAATGTTTAGCGAGCGAGGGAGATGTTTGGACGATTTTCCTTTGCTGCCTTTGCGCAACGCCTGCTCTCCTGCAGCTGGATCGGGAGGTTAATCTTGAATTACGTTATTTTCCCAACAGGCTGTTGTGCGAGTCTAATAATTTACGAGTTCGTTTTTATTCGTTTCTTGAATTATGATGTTTTATTAAAATTATTGCATATTGGAGAATTCACAAAGTTTGTAAAATAATATAACAATTTTGACAAACAATTAACTTATTTGTACAAAGAGGCATTGCTTTTATCAGTTGAATTTAAGCTCAAGGTACAATTTTTGTTTCCAGAAATAAAGAATAAGCAAGAGCCCTGTAAAGTGAAGTACTATACGTACTATTTTATTAAACGATATTAATTAATTATATTTATTTAATATCTTAAAAGAATGTCACAATTATCCGTTGAAACAGCATTATTTCTCAAGTGGATAATAAATTTTCAAGACTTTTTGACATATCAAGTTTGCTTTTTAATTTAGCTAATAGTCCAATTACTATTCTAAATTAAGCTATTTATTATTATAAATCACGGCCTGAAAATAATAAACAAGAAAATCTTTTCAGTTTATCGCGTGAAATTTTTGAGGCAGCGCGCGGCCCTTATCAATGCTATCTTTCGTCGTGTTAATTTGATTTTTGCATAATTATACGTTTTCAGCCCAGAAGCGGAGATTGTATCGGTACGGAGAGATCGCAAGATTGTGCGTAACTCACGCTTCCAGCACTTACAAAAAACAGTTATTCATCCCCTCTTTAAAGGAAGCATGAAAGTCAATTACGATCGATCGGTCATGATTGCACCTGAAAAATTGCAATTTCTTCTTAAGGCCGTTTTACGACGTCGAAGTATAACGCCGCTGAATTTTAAATAATTGCCGGACTTTTTTCCGCGCGTTCATTACGAGCTTCGGGTAACGAATTTATTATCGAGAAATACGGTTATTCTATTTTAAAGGGCAAAATTTACATTTAAATTTGCGAAGCTCTCGAAATTCTCGAATTCCGGTGACGAATTATTTTTCTGTCAAATTGAAATTGTGCATTTTTCGCTTGTGCTATTTAATATTGATCATAATAAAAAAAAATATGATTTGCTTATAAGCGATCATAATTTACTTTAATTTGTCTAAAAATGCCTGCTTTTAAATACGAATACTTTAAATAAACGCAGTTCCGCCGAAGTACTAACTCCACTCTGACCAACAATACCTTCATTTTGCAAAATTTCACGAGCACCTAAAAAGTACCAGATTTCTAATCAAACCTACAGCTCGCGTTTATTATACAAATTTCGAAATTTCCCAACCGAAGTATCGACAGAGACGCCGATCCTCGTCCACCGGTTCCATTACTTTAACGCTCGGCGTAAATCATCCAAATATTCGCGCAGCCCCGCAACAATAACAACAACACGCATAATCTCGCGATTGGACACACAACTCGAGCCGGCTCGAATCCATAAATCCACCCCCAGCTCATAGATTCGCGCGTTAACAAGGACCGATAGGCAAATGCGGAGCAGCAGCAGCAGCAGCAGCACCCCTTCTCGGGATAGAGAGAGAGAGAGAGAGAGAGGGACGGCAAGGTTGCTCGGGAGTCCTTCGGCGATTTTCACGGTCTTCGACCCCTGGGGTTCACGCACTCGCGGCTTACGCTGCACCTCCTCCCCCCGGCCGCCCGCCGCCCCCTCCCGGCCGGGCTTCGACGAACCGCTGACGCGCGCACGCGACACTATATAGCGAAGGCCACCGGCCGCGCGATCGATCTCCGGGCCTCGAAACCAGAGACTCCGCCGCCGCCGCCGCCGCCTGTCTGTCTGTATGTCTGTCTGTGTGCGCGAGCGCGTGTATTCTCGCCGACTGGCTCCATGGAGCGCGAGTTTGAATTTTCCCATGGTAACCGCCGCCCGAGGGTGTCGGGGCTTTTTCTTCTCTCCGTCGCGTGCTCCGCTGCGGCTGCGGCTGCTGCTGCCGCTGCTCGTGCTTGCGGGGCGAGCTTTTTTCTTTTTTTTTTTTGTTCGAGGCTTTGTTTCGGGCCGGACGACCGAGGAGTTTCGTAACGCGGCTCGTCAAGCGGTATTTAGGCAAGCGGTCGGGCCGAGCTTTGATTAATTTGATAAGAGGAGGCCTCCTCGAGGTGACGAATTATGTGATTAACATTTTTCAAAGACGAGCTTTTTTTTCGTTTTTTTTTTGTTAATTGGTTGATTGTACGTACGAAGGATAAGAGTAATTAGAATTTTGGTGAAATTGATATTTATGAAGAGTTTATTGTTTAATGGCGAATTGGACTTGGAAGCACAAATTGTAAATTTTGTTAATCAAATATTTGCATTGTGTCGAACAAATATTGCACCATTTAAAGATTTATCAATAAAGGAAGTCCCTGAATATTTTTAAATAGAGTACTCGATATTGCTTAATTTGATCAAATACACTCTTAATTCTAACGTTAAATACAAAGAGGGGTTCAATGCACCCTGAAAATTGGATCGCAGTCTCGTCCCTCTCAATTTTCTTTTCAAGTAAAATGTTTACTGACTACTTTTTCCATTTTGAAAGAAACATACACTTTTTCTTAATTCCATTTAAGCGTTATATTAAAAATTAAATATTAACGTCTTGTAAACAAACGAGGCCGTGCCTCTGCCTTCGCAAACAAAATGTCGAAATATTAGTGACAAAGCCGCTCGCGCGCCTCGATCTCCGTCCGAAAATGAAGCGATTGCGCAACGTTATCGGTGTTACATCTCGTGTACACACACGAGAGCAGAAACCCAGAGGCAGAGAGACGGGCACCGAGAGCTACCTCGGGTCCTTGGCAGGGGCTAACACGGCCTGAAAAACGATCCGCCGCGCGCGAGGCGGCCAGCAGAAAAAAAGAAGAAAAGAAGCAAAAAAAAAGGAGGCGGCGCGAAGCGTGTACTCGTTTACGGTACGAGCTGCAGCCCGTCGCCGCGGAGGGAAGGAAAGAAAGAAAAAAAAAAGGAAAAACGGCCAGGTGTAAAGCGAGTGCAAAAAGGCCTCTCCTCGATTTCTCTCGGTATTGAGTGGCAGCGTCGTTACGTAAGGAAGGCAGACGCGCGCGTCGTTTCCTGCATCGGAGAGCGAGCGAGAGCGCGCGCGACTGGAATTACGCGGCGGCCGGGGGCCGGATGCCGATGAAGCGGCGATTCCATTTGGCCGAGAGGCTCTTTAAAACGACGCCGGGATCGCTTTGTGCAGCCGGGAAATGAAATCTTACCCGCGCGCCGACCCTTCCCGTCTGACTTTTGGCCCTTAGACCCGAGAGGGTGGAGCCTCGTTACTGATAAGAGGACTTTGCTCGAGAGACGGGGGAGGAGGAGGACTTGCTCGATCAATGCTTGTGTTTATGCTGTATTGATTAGACGGCTTTTGTCTTTGATTTTTTGAGGGGATTTGGTCGTACGTGTAAATAATGACAGTCACTGTTATTAATTATTGATATGAAAATTTTATAGTTTTGGAAAATAGATTTTTTTACAATAGCAGGTGGGGTATAAAATAAATAAAGTTTTTTTAAACCCAGATGTCTACTGTAATTTACTAAAGGCATGATAACTATTATCTCGTAAGCGCGTAAACACTCTTTAACAATAGTGATTTCAAAGAAGTATGCAGCAATTACAAAGCAGAATTTTCAATTTAAAAAAATAGAGATTTTCATTATCTTAGTTACTTTACATTTTCAGCTCAAGTCGCTCTGCAGAATTAAATGATTTTTAAATAACAATGCCGTGTGAGTCGACTATGTTATCCGAGAACTAAACCCGGTCGCTTGGAACAAAAATACAAACAAAAAGCATTCTTCATATTTTTTTGTCTCCGCGACAAAGTATATATCTCGGCAGTTTTATTTGGCAGACATTCTTAGCGCCTTTCGAACGAACATTAGTGTAAAATACGGCTGTTGTTCGTTTAGCCATCTCCCCGAACAAAAAGCAAACGAATCTTTAATATGCACGTAACTCTCCAAGCCGAGACAAGGTCAGGCATTTAAGCAAACATAAATAAATCAAGCCTCTCTCCTTTCCCGGCGAAGCTCCCCGTCAATATTTCGGCCCGAAAGAGCGCGAATTCGAAAATCCGCTTTAAATTTTCCGATCGCGTTCGAACGGCCTGCGAGAGAGAGAGGGAAAAAACAAAATATCCGCCGGTCCCGAGAGCGCAAATATTAGCTCCGAAAATTATCAACTCGGAGGCTCTCTCAAGGAGAGCTTTGAAGGCACACGAGTCATTGCGAATTCCGGAAGAGGAAAATCTTATACGTTACTCCTTTTTCCCGGCGAGGGGAGAGGCGACGGAGGGGAAGAGGAGTCGTCGCTCTCTTCCAAGGGATACGGCCGGAGCTGCCGCGAATTTTCGGGGGGAAGGGAGCTGCGTCTAAGCTCTCGGGTTTTCTCTCTTTTCGGAGCGGAGAAAAAATGTGCGCGGACGGGGCGAGGGAAGGAGGAGGCGGAGGCGCATCCAGTTAGATAGAAAAAGAGACCAGGTTCCAGTGCCCAGACGGAGGAGAAGGAGCTGGGTGGAGGGGGGCGCCGTCGACGCCGCGATTTAAGGTGCTTGTCCTCGCTACAATCCTGCTCAAAAGTTTCGCCGGCTTTTGTGTTAGGTAATTGTAGGGGATATGCTATATTTAGAAGTGGATTGATTTTTGCGATGGAAAATCAAATGAAAAATGTAGTAATTGAATTTACGATAAGTACTGAGACATTATGTGTTAAATTGGGAGTTTGAATTTGATTTAATTTGAAAGACTAATGTATATTGTGAAATTATATACTTTTTAAGCAAAATTACCTCATAAAACACTTGAAATTTTCAGGTCAATCGGCTAATTATCGCGATATTGAATTAAAATACATATTAAAAAGCTCGTATTGTTACAGCGCATTCCACTACAATAAAGTACTTTTTATTCGGTATTAATACAATTTAATCTTATCTTTAAATAAACGAATTATTTGAAAAATGCTGAATTTATCTAATAAACGCTTTTACCTCAAATATTTTTCTTATCAAGTAAAGTCTTCTCAAACGACAATCGCATTTTCCTCAATCGCTTTTCCGCATTTTAATTTATTAATCCTCGACGAAGCTTTCAAAACAAAACTCTCGCCAAAATAAATAATTTCCATTCGCAAAACCGGCGAACTAATCCCCCAGACCTCTCGGAAGTAATTTCCAAAAATCTGCGCCCCTAAATCCAATATCCATTACAAGTAAGCCCTTTAAACTCTCTCGCACATCTCAACCGAGCGCGTCGATCGATGGGGCTCAAATTTTAACGACCCACAGAGAGAGAGAGAGAGAGAGAGAGGGGGGGAGGGGGGAGGGCTGCACTCCACCTTGGCCGCTCAAAATTTCAAGCGTGTGCGCGGAAAACTCATTTTTCGCGTGTAGTACTACGGGTAGTACTACGGCGCAGAGGCTGCGGCGGGGTGGGAAATAATAACGACCCCGTGCGCGCAGCTCCGTCGCACTGCGCCGCGGAGTTCGTCGACCCCGAGAACCGGAGCGAGAGAGAGAGAGAGTCGGAGCCGACGCCCTCGCAGTCGGCGACCCCTCCTTTCGGGGGAGGCCAATCCTCTCTCTCTCCTGGCGCAGCGGCTGCCACCACCACCAGCAGCGGCAGCAGAGAGAGAGAGAGAGAGAGAGAGAGAGAGAGAGAGGGCTCGCGTATCCTGCCGACACCCCCGGAGCGTCTAGCCAGGGTCGGGGTCGTTGAACGTCGATAAAGATTTTGACTCGACAATGCCGCAGGAAGCGCAAGCCCGGCTGCAGACGCAAAGCTCGCTCTCTCCCTCTCTCGCTCGCTGCCTGGATGTGGCGCGGATCGAGCCCGACGCCCCGAGCCCTCCTCCCCCCACCCCCGGAGAATAAAGTCGGTTCCTATTTCCGCTTACGGCCTTTTTTCACCGCTGCTTTCTTTGCGATTTAGAGCTTTTTTGGTTCCGCGCTCCCGCGGAGCCTGTCGCGGAATTTTTTCGGGACGGTTTCGCGAGGCTGTGCCGCGGAGGAGAGGGTGGGCTTTGATTGCTGACGCGACGGATTCTAGACGCAGCTATTTTCGGTGATTTCGAAATCGTTCAAGGTTCCTTTGGGGAAAGTGGGATAAACGCTCTTTTTGCGAAGTCTCGATGAGAAGGTAGACTTGATTAAGCAATTTTACCGTAAGTAGGAATGAAGAATCAAGCTTTCGATAATGCAATGAAACATTTTGAAATGAACGTGAAAAAATGGTAAAGAATTGTTAACCCAATTTTGTAGTTAGTTTATGGTATAAAAGATACTGAACTTTATGTATCTTATTATCATTTATTTAATTTAAACTATTCAACCCTGAAACCACAATAAGGTGATTCAATATATTAATTTTAACTTATCAAAAATGGTAAATTTTTTAGCAGAAGCACATCTTTTTACATCGAAAACGTATTTTTAAAAACTGTTTCAATTTTCCAATAAGGAAAAAGTTATTTTTAGCGCAAGAAATGATCTGAATTCTTGAGTTGAACGTCTCTAAAAATAAACCTTAGCTAATTCAAAAACTTCAGAAGGAATCTCAAACAGAAAATTGTGATACTCGCTGGTATGACGTAATTTGCTGACGTACGGAATTAATTCTACTTATTGCCATTAAAATTAATCCCTTGTAATATCTGACATTTATTGGTGAGTATTTACAGCCGTAAATTAATACATTACGCGCAATAATCGATGCAAACGTTTAAATTTAAACTGACAGATTAATAAAATATTACTTTGCTCTTGTTACTTGGTTCAGTATTTAAAAGCGTTACGTTAAAAGGGATTCACTTTCAGTCACTTTATTTAATTTTTTAAACCAATAGTTATCCTTCTGTTTCTGGCTTACAAATTTTTTAATCTTAAAATTCATTTTATCAATAAATATTTATACATTAACAAATACATCAATAAATGTAACCATTTACATTAATAAAGTATTAAATGAAAGATAATATCATTCAAAGCGATAAACGCAGCCAATATTAAATCTTCATTAGCAAACGGCTCTTAATTCCCCCGAATTACATCACGCGAGATACTCCTCCAAAAGGAATGCATCTCAGAAATTACAACGTGCAAAAGGTTTCCTCCTCGTAAACAACAACATCGCCGGCAGTCCGCTCGCTCGCGCCATCCGCGGAATGATCGGTCCGCGACGATCGTTCCGGAGGCGCGGAATGTTAATGAAGGCGGCGGCGGCGGCGCAAAAATTCGCGAATCGCAATCCGTCATTACTCGGCGTTCGCCGTCCTTTTTTTGCCCCTCGCGGCGCGTCGTCGCTCGCGGCAAAAAAGCCACTCGTAATGGGCTAAACGACGGCATTAATGCCATTCACGGGCGGCTCGCCGTCGCCTCGTATATACTCGCGATTCTATGGCCCGTAATTATAATACATTTGAGAAAAGGCTTCCGAGCGATTTATTCGAGCCGAGTGCGGGGCTTCGATTCGTCGCCGAGCCGCAGAGCCCCCGACGGGCTTTGTGCGCGAGAGAGTCGCTGCCGTGGATTTTTTTGCGGACGCCCGATGGAGGATGAGCTATACCGCTGCGCCTTTTTAAAGACTCGAGCTTTTAATTGGCCTGCTTCAGCGAAGTAAATTTAAGGATTCCAGATTACTAATGATGCATGCATTACTTTCTGCAGGGGTAACGGATGATCGGATCTTTTTTTTTTTTTTTGCTTTCGTCGGGGAGGAATGATAAGAAGGGAGGAGAAAATCGTTTTCCTGAATGAATATACTACTATTCAGAGCAGAAAAGTGAAGAGTTTAATTTGCTCGGCTTGAAGAATGAATGTTTTAAATCAAGATAATATTAAGAATGAGAAGAACCTTTTAAAATTTTCAAAAATTATATGTATGAATGCTGTTTTACTTTTTTAAAACTTAATTGAAATTATATGCGGCTATAAAAACAATTTCCTTTCAATACCAATTAAAAAAAAAATCTTTTTAAAGATAATTTCATTCGTGACAAAAATTTTTCGATTTGTAAAAAAGCAATTGTTCTACAAGTAATAAGGTTGACTCAAGATTATCATCTTTAAGCATTACGTACCGCAGCTATTATAAAGTTCTACATTGCATTTCATATTTATATTTTTACAAACAATATGAAATTATGATAATTGCATCACTAATATATCTAAACCATATTACTTTTATTTAACAATACTTATTAAATTATTATTCATTCTTGCAAATGAAAATCAAACTATTTTTCAAAATTTGATTCCATAATTTTTATTCAAAGAGAATGGCTTAATTTTTCAACGCAGTAAATAGCAGTTAAATAGTTTTTCTGAAAACTAATTTTCATTTTTAACGCCTACTCGCGCGCTCATTATTCTCGCGCCAGTTCTTTCTGCGCAATACAAAGTTAAAACTAGTTCACATCGCAATAAACTAAGTAAGAACAATTTCAGCAAGAAACTCGAAAACGGACTTCATGCAAAATCGCGCGAGCATAAGGCGGCGATTTCGCGGAAGTGTTTTCCTCCGCGTTGCTAATCGCTCCCGGCGCGTCCTCCTTCATGCGGCGGCAATTTTTCCAGCGCGATACAATGCGCATAGAGCAGAAATTTCGCCGCAGCGCGTGCAGCCGATTGGAATCGGCGCCAATGCACTGCGGTCTGACCTCGTCAGCCTCGTGAATGCGTGTACACATGTATGTATATATATAAATGCTGCAGGCGGCGAGAGTCCCCGCAGCATGAATGGAATGGCTTATCGCGCCCATCGTCTTTGCCCGAGTAATCGCTAATCGCCGAGTATAAGCAGGAAAGTCTCGTCGCTACAACGTGCGAGGCTGCTTTATCGCCCGAGCCGCAAATGAAATTGAGAATAATTGCCGCGGCTCGGCTCGGCGAATGCTGCGAGGGCGAGATTTCGAGTTTTATCTGATTTTTGCCTTTGAAATACGGAGCCGTAATTGCCGCTGTTGCTGTTGCTGTTACGGGAGTGATGAATTGGATTTTGATTTGCTCAAGGCGTTCTGCGAAATGTCGAAAATAATAAGCTCAGTCAACGGTTGATGTGGAATTATGAAAATTGCCGTAAAAGGAACATTTATAAATACTGTTTGAATGAAGTTCCTTCGGAACTTTATGAAACTTGAATCATCAGCCTTTTGGAAAAATTCTAGTTTTAATCTGAGAGACGTGTATATTATAGAAATTAATTTTTTTATTTACAGATTGCGAATGTAACAAAAATATCGGAATATTTTATTTTAATAATGCACGTTTTTTATTGTGATACTGACTTTGCGTTAAAAGGTAATATAAATTTTACAACTATATTTAAAATAGCACAAGTTAACAGTTGATAATTATCAATGAATAGCAAAAGATAAATGCTGATTGATATTCGATGAAGCATTTCAAAATAATTAGTCATACACTGTTCAATTGAAATGATTCATTTATATGAATCAATATATTCTAATTCGAATATTTAAGTAAAATTTGTGAATAGTACCAATATTAATATTTTTTAATTTAAATTCAACAAATTAAAATTAGAAAAATCACTAACGAAAAATATTTAGTTTTAAGATTTTATCTCTTAAATTTCTAAGTTAAAAATATGTATGTTTGATGTTATGATGACTACAAGGTATCGAAAAATTTAGGCAACCAGATTTCAGAGAGCTAGCGAGCCAGAATGATTAGCGAATTTTTATTAAAATAAACTAATTATTAAGTTTTATCAATATCAATTTTTAATATATTATAAAGAAAACTTACCTTACTGAAATACCCTACGGTGTGACAGCCTTCAGAGTCATTGATTGTCATAACGTAAAAAAGGAACGGCTCTACATCGTAATATAACGTCTTATGATCCAAGAAAAATTTCGCTAAAAGGCAAAGATTTTGGCAGTACTGTTTGTATCTTCTTCCATCCACTTCCCACACACCTATTTTTTCTTTTCTAGAAAAGTATATTAATTTAGAAAAACTTCTATAGAGTTGAGAGTGAGATTTAGAAGAAATTAAGTGTACCTGTAAACTTCATGGCCTGGTGGATGCCTCCACACACATTTTTCTCTATGCCTCCTCAAAACTTGTCGACTTTTTGCATACCTTAAACAATATTCACATAGATACAATTTTGGAGCACGGCTATATTCTTCGGGGTAAGGACTTTGGTACCAGACTTCCATTTCCCATTTACCCATTTCTACACAACGTGTGCCTATACCTCCATTTCTACTTTCTCCTTCGAATTCTAATTCTTTCAAGTCTTTTTCCTAAAAATAGCATTAACTTTACATTTTGGATCTTAGAGAAATACTTAAATAGTTTAAATAATAGAAAATTAAATTACAATTTTTTCACTAGCAGCTGCTTGAGCTTCTAAAAAAAGGTTGAGATCATAATCTGAAGTTAAACCAACAAGATTAGGTTGCCGGGTTTTGTCGATACCCGAGATCTCTCCTCTGCCATCAGATTCATTACCATCTGCAAGTGGATTTTTAAATTTGTTACGCATTTCTTTAATTTTTAGTTGATATTGACGCTGATCATTCGTTTGAAATCCGCCTTTTGGTGATTTTTTTCCCATATTGATTATCGATCTTTTTCGTTCGTCATCTCGTTTTTTCCTTTCTTTACAAAATTCTCTGAAAAATACGTACATTATTAATATCTAATAAAAGAACATTTACGGTCAATGTAAAAATCTATATCTATAATATTTTCAAATAAAAAAATAATCTCCATTATTTTTTAATTATATGAAAAGGTTTAAAAAAAAAGAATGCAAATAATGTTAAAAATATTAGTAATCTTACATGCATTCTTGGGGTGTGGAATTATGATACATTGGACAAGCTTCTAGAGTAAAATGAACGTCGAATCTGCCAGAAAGATGACCTTTGGAATCGCAGGCAGGTGCAAGTGGACATTCTCTATCTTTGATTGGACGTAACCTATTACTTGTATTTTGACCTTTAGTAGGAATGCTTCCAGTCGAGTTTCTATTTAAACCTCCCAAACCGCCTATATTTCCAATACTTCCTAATTGTCGAGTTTGCGCCGGGCGTTTACTGGGTGATTTTGAAATACTTCTTTTGCTGTCAGCTAAAAATAAAAATTTTTTTTTAAAATGAACTTCTCAACATTTTTTCTATTTGATTGAAAGTATAATATTTATAGAAAAAATTATAAATAATTTGACAATTATAGCTCTTACTAATTTAACAGCAACAAATTTTTACTTTAGTGTATTCTTAAAATTTATTAATATTCATATGGCCAAATATGGTCAAATATAAGTCTAGGTCAAATATAAATCATATCAAAATAATATCAATAAAATATTAATAAAATAAATTATTTAATTTATTTAATTTTAGTTTATTCAATTAAAGATATTTGGTAATAGAAAGAACATGTAAAAGAACCCAGATTATGTACAATTTTTTATAAATAGTAAATATAGTAAATATATTGTCGTTTTAAAAAGTGAAATTTAGAATAGATTAAAAAAAACTTATTAGTATTTAACGCAATGCCTTTGCTTTCAATGCATAATTTTATTGTTAAGGCTAATTTAAAATAAAAGAAAATGAAAGAATATATTACCTGCGTCTGACTCAGAGTCACTTCCAATTGGTTTTATTTGTGCTTGAGTTTTACCTCCTTTCCTAGTCTGAAGTTTTCGTTTTCCTTTTACAGTATTAGCAACAGCAATAGCAGCTTTATTTTGTTCTTCTTCAACATGGTTTTCTGTTATATCTTTGTCTGTATCATTTTCACTTTCATCTTCACTTTTCACAGGATCTAAAAATAAAAAAAGAAGGATTTATTTTTATAATTTAAAAATCAATTGATTGAAAAAATTTAAAATGATATCAGTTTATTCCATTATGCAAATTGTCAATTTATTATCACTTATTAAATTCTAAGTAATGTTTTATAGAATAAAAAAACATTACTTTTTAAAATTATATTAATGTTCAAATTACTTTGTCTTTTGGCAGCAGCTGCAGCAGAAGTAGTATTTTTTTGAGGTTTTACTGTAGCAATTGTAGTTGTTGTTCTTTTTGAAGTCGCATTTGTTACTGATGCAATAGCAGATGCAGATGCTGATGATGTTGTAGATGTTGGTACTTGCACTGATGCTTGTACTGAGGCTGGCGTTGGTGTGGGTCTAGAGCTTGCAGGAGGTTCTTTCTTCTTTGCAGGAGAGTGAGGGCTAGCTTCACTTTCTGATGATTCAGAATCAGAACTGCTATCCGAAGATCCAGAAGATCCCGATCCACCAGATCCTCCTGAGCTTTTAGAACTTGCTGAACTATCAGACTTGGCTGGTTGCTTGGTTACTAAACCTAATAATAATAAAGAAATTGAGGAATTAAATTATAATTATGAAAAATTGAATGCTAAATATATTTACGCTGAAAAAACTACTTATAATCATTTTAAATGCTTACTTGGTCTATTAGTTAATGGAGGTCGAGATTTTTGTTCAGTTGGTTTAACTTTAGCTTGTTGTGGTGGAGGTTTTGTAACATTCACTGAATTTGTGGTAGGTTTAACGCTTGCTGTTTTTGGTGCTACACTACCACTATCGCTTTCACTACTATTATCGGGGCTAAAAATACTTTTTTTCTTTAGTTTCTTTTGCACTGGTTCTGCAGATTTGGCATTTTTGTCAATTGATTTAGGAGCTGTTACAGTTCCTGAAACAAATATTAAAAGTAAATAGTAACGTATTACCACTATTTGTCATGAAAATAAAATAAAAAATAAAATAATAATTTTGTCATTCATCAATCTATATTTTAATATATCTTTTCTCTATTTTCTATATTTACTAACCAGCAGGTTTATTTGCTTTATTCGCAGGTTTAGATGGTGTAACATTTTTCTGTGGTGCAACAACAGCAGCAGCAGCAGCATTAGCAACTGCAGCTGCAGTAGATGGATTCGGCTTAGTAGCAGGTCTTTGTTGTTTCACTACTGGAGCCACTGTTGCAGTAGCTTTTGGTTTTGCTGGTGGTTTTCGTTTAATTGGTGATGGTTTCCCCTTAGTAGGGGATTCTTCAGACTCAGAAGAATAAACTACAGGCCGAGACTTTTGATTAGTACCTTTTTCCTTTGCTTTATTTTCTAGAGGTGCTGGGTTTGTTTCATTTTTAGATTTGACATGTCGAGCAGCAGCAGCTACAGGTACTTTCTTTTTTGCTTTTTCTGAATCCGATGCTTTTTGACTAACTGCAGAACTACTGGAATTTTCAGAGTCAGAAGAACTTGATTCACTTCCTGAACTTGAAGAACTGCTAGATGAAGAGCCAGAGCTACTTGAGGAGGTTGATTCTGAGCTTGTAGTCTAAAAAAAGATATTATTTTTAACCGAAATAAATTAAACCATAAGTAGTTAATTAGTTTGTAGCATTAATTTTTGAAAAGTTAACCTAAAAAAGTTGTGTATACGTACTTTACGCTTTGGAGTCATGTTTGCTGTGCTATCTTCGATGATGGTGAATACTTAAAACTATCATTATAGGGTTATTTTCTTTAAAATCTTTGATTTTACACATTTATGTTAAAATAATTGACTAAATACTGACATATCCATTGTAAAATTGTACCACATGATAGGGTCGTTGACAAATAATAAGTTTGTATGTCAGTCATAAAACACGCTATTGGTGCTGCCATCTGAACTAGGTAAAAAAGATTTCGTTCTTTGTCGATGTCGAATTTGACATATTTTGATCCAGCTTTTACAAGTATTGCAGCTTTTTACCATATATAAATATTCAAAATTTATAATATAAAACTACTTATTTCTTGTCAGTTAGTTGTTAACATATGACGAATTTTTTAAAGTCTTCTAATTTCAGATGGCTTTTATACAATTTTTACTTAAAAAATAACAAATATCCATAGTTTTAAAATATTTATTTTCTTTAATATGTCTTAATACAAAAGATTATAATTATTATTGTACAAAATGTACATGAAGAATTAAACAATGAGTAGAATATAAACTTTTTAGATTAAGATTTAATATGAATATCTGAATATAATCTAAACAAAATAAAATTATATAAACTTCACATTCAAATATATAAAATTATTTAAACATCAACATAAAATTTGCTTGGAGAACGTAGTCAACAAAGTTTAAGTAACACTTTAAAAATTGCTTCTTTACTTTGGTCTAACTTTGGTAACTGTACACCACCAGCTGTATTTATTAACTAAATATCTTTAAACACTTTTAACAGTTTTAAAGTAATATATGTATACATTTAATAATGACCATTAAAGAAATATTTAATTGCAAATAAAATACTTTTAGTTTTTATTTATTTTTTATAAATTATTAAAACCGTTTGGATTTTTCTGTTGCCAGTTCCACGTATCTGTACCTGTTTAACAAATAAAGCATTTTAATTTTGATAATAATAAGTTAAATTTATTAAAAATATGAAAATATTATAAAAATACATTTAATTGACTGAATTATATCAAGCAAGAATAACTTAGATTTTAAGAATAACAAAGAAGATAAAAAGATTTAGAATAAATACTTACACATATCATCTATATTCTTTTCAGCAACCCAACTTAGCAATTTTTTTGCTAAACTTGCATCAGCATAACTTGATGCTATATCTCCTGGTCTTCTTTCAACTATTTTGTAAGGAATTTTTTTCCCGGAAGCTTTTTCAAAGGCATTTAAAACTTCAAGTACTGAATAACCTTTCCCACTTCCAAGATTAATTGCTTGAAAACCAAGGGGATTCTTCGTTTTTTGATAAATTAATGCTTTTACGTGACCAGACGCTAAATCCATTATATGAATGTAATCCCGAACTCCTAAAAACAAAAAACAATTCTTCTCAATAACGCTCATTAAATTTTTTAATATAATGAGTTATTTTATTTACCAGTTCCATCTGGAGTATCATAATCATTTCCGTAAATAGAGAGAAATTCTCTCTTTCCAACAGAAACTTGAGCAATAAAAGGCATCAAATTATTAGGAATACCATTTGGATCTTCTCCAATTTCACCTGATGGATGTGCTCCTACTGGATTAAAATACCTCAAAGATATGACAGACCATGTCTGAAAATAACAAATTTAAATATGATGCAAGTATCATCAAAATTTAACATAACTATAGTTAACTATATAAAACTTTTCTCTTATTTAACTCAAAATGTATATAAAAATAACTTATATTGGACTTTATTTTTTTCATAAAATAAAATATTCTTACTTTATCTGAATTGCAAAGGTCTTTCAAAATTTCTTCTACCATAAATTTAGTTTTTCCATAAGGATTGGTACAATCTCCAGTTTTCATGTCTTCAATTAAAGGTAATTTTTCAGGTACACCATAAACAGTAGCGCTGCTTGAATAGATAAATTTTTTTACATTGTTTTCTTTCATAACTTCTAAAAGAGTCAATGTTCCCCCAACATTTACTTTGTAATACTCCAAGGGTATTGTGCATGATTCACCAACAGCTTTCAAGGCAGCAAAATGAATAACACAGAAAAAAGAATGCTAAATATTTAAAAATACATAAATACAATTGTATAATTTCAACAATCATAAAAATACAATTGTGCAGTTGTAAAGCATACCTTTTCAAAAATATCACTCAGTGATTTTTTCTTAGTGATATCACAGTCAATGAATATTACTTGTTTATTTGTTAATTTTTCCACTCTAGAAATGCATTCTGGCTTTTCACTTCCTTCTCCTGAAATATAAAATAAAATAATTTTAAAATTTAGATATTTTAATACATAAAATATGTTCAAAAGAATTTATTATTTAAGAAAGTTTAATCGTACTAGTAAGAAAGTGCGATACTTAAATAAAAGCTTACCTTTAAAAGCATTACTAAGATTGTCAATAACTACCACCTGAAAGTCAGCATTAAGCAGTTCCAAAACCGTATGTGAGCCTATATAACCAGCACCTCCCGTCACCAATACATTTCGGGTTCCATCAGCCATTCTTTTTGGTCTAAGTAACTACTTTTAATTGATGTGTAAGGTGAAAATCTACAAAATACCAGTTAGAATATGTGTAGGTGTTAGTAAAGTGCACAGCAAAAAATAATACTTGTACACAGCGGTTTAGAAAATAAGTTACCAAATTTTTCTTTGAAAAATTATGTACAATAAAATAGTTTGGTGCAAAGAAAATAGAATAAATATTAGTAGATATTATAGATCTAATTTTACGTTAATAGTCGTACGTATATAGTTCTGCAGCACTAGAGCAGTCAAGTACAAACTAACCTCATTCGACTTATAGTGCAGATACAATAACTTTATCGGTTTCAGCGGACGTTGTAGATATCTCATTTTGTCGTGGCAATATTACGTAAGCTTTAACGTCATCTTGTTGCGATTGACACGCAGTTGATTTATATTTGTTTGAGTATTGCAAATTCAACTCCTTACTCAAGCAAATACGTATTGTATGCGGAAGCTGTCGCGACTTTGGCAAGTATAGAAATTTACATGTATTGGTTTTAAATTCCATTCACATTTCTTCTTTTTCATTGCATCTATTAAATAAATTAATCTTTTCATTTACGTAAATGCTATGCAAAGTTTTATCTTAAAATCTAACGGAAAAATATTTTAATCAAGTTTAATCAACTGATCAACTGACGATAATATTTTCGTTTGCTAAACACTGTCGTCTGCACAAGTGCGGAAATCGAATCGATTCTTTGTCGTCTGGTATAATCGCGTCGAGATATCGTTTCTACAGTTTCGATATGATTTCGAGAAAGTTTGAAGTTAAGCAGACAAATTCAAGCACATTTCTGAAAAAGAGCACTGTTTGTTAAACAAAATTATGCTTAAAGTACGAACTTTTTATAGTTATTTATTACATTCAAAGCTGCAAGTAATTAAATTAGATAAAATATAATTTTAATATTTTTATAATCATGATCTTTATAGAAAATGAACAATCAGGGTTATGTTTACGTTTTCGTTTTAAATTTTTGAATTTTTGTTTTTACTAACTAAAATTTTTTATATTATAGATGGAATATAAAACGAAAAAAAGTGCAGTGGTGCTGTGGATAAAAAAAATCGCATGGGTGAGCAGAACAGATTGCGTTTGTTTTCAGCAGGGGTGCCTCCCCTTTTAAAAAAGGGTAGTGTCACCCCTTTCCCCAAAAAAAGGGTAGCTGTTAAAAAGGGTTGTTGGCTGCACAAGTTTTGACTCTCATCCTTTTTTAGTACGTCATATAAAATTAGATTTACTAAAAATTAAAAGGAATAATAAAGAAAATGTTGAAGGTATTGTACAAATTATTTTTATGTAATAAAAGTTAATCAATTTTTATCTTTCAATAGATAATTTTCTAGGAAGATCTTTGTTTCAAAGATAAAAAACTCAATTGACAATTCTTTTCCAGCTTTGTAGGCAAAACATAAAGGGCACACCCCTTTAGCCAAGGGATTTAGAATAGAATATGAGGGAACGGAGAGCATAGGACCAACGGAGATAAAGATGGTGAGCTTCCGTCTCTGTTTAGCCACCCTGAGGGTAGCTCTCCGGCAAGGGATCAGCCAATGGCAGCTCCGTTGCTATATAGCACATAACAGCAGCCACGGTCCAACTACAGTCCTCCGTCAGAAGAGCTGTTCAGTCATCCCCAAGCTACCGTCAACTCTTCTTGGGGTCTGTGTGGGTTGTATTTTATTAAATGGTTTTATTGTACTTATAAGTAGATGGTGCATTATTAATACAATCACTTTATTTTTTTAGATATCAAGTTTTCTTGTAAATGTGAAACGATCAACAAGTGTTCAACAAAAATTTAACAAATGTTTAGTGATTGTTACTAATTAATTTATTACTTATTACATTTAGTTTGGTTTTTATTTTTTAGATGATAAATCTTTTATAATTACAGAAAATTTTTGCTTTTTTTTTGTTTTAAGGGTTTTGTTAATATTAGGAATCTTTATCAACTTTGAAAGGCACACCATTTTAAAGATTTTATATTTATTTTAGGGGAGTAAAGACAGACATCATCTACCCTTTTTCCTATATAGTATAACAAAAGCTATTTATTTTTTTTACTATTGTAAAGGGCTGTATTTTTGTTTTAAATTTTAAACATTTTTAGTATTTTTTTAGTATCTACTTTTCATATAGAGTATCTGTTCTTCATGCATATTAAAAAAGCTCTAGTACTTTAATTTAAAAATGGATAGACAATACATTCGCTTTCTAAGTTAGGGGAGGGGTGAAGATAAAAAAAGGGTAGAAAGCTTCAGGCTTTATATTCCCCTTTCGTATGTTTGAGGCTGAAAGAGACCAATGGGTGGAGCTTCTTTCCCTTCCATTTTGCATCTCAGGAGTTTTAAGCTAAAGTTCCTTCAGTACTTCCATGCCCTTTCAAAGCTGAACGTCGTGCTACCTTTTTAGAGCAACTTTAAATTACTTTTTAATTATTTTTTTAATAAAATTTGGAATATATTCATTTTATTTTAACTCTATGATTTTTTAAAATTAATTTTTAAATAATTAATATATAAAACTTTAATTATTTTAGCTATTTCGTGAAGTGAAAGTGAAGTTTATTTTCAAGAGAAACAATAATGAAGATTCTCATAGAAAATTCAGTTGAATATTGGGTGAGTAATAGTAATAAATATTCTTAAATTTAAGTATGTTAAGTGATTATAACAAATAAGATTGTATGTTTACAACTTTTGTAAACAAATTAATATAGTTTACAAAGTAAAGTAAATAAACTTTCATTTATTAAGGTACTTAAAATAATGTTAAAAAAATGTTTCAAAACTATTTTATCCTGTTATCTTTATTTATGTAAAATTAGAATGAATATATCGTGCATAATGAAGAAATTTACTGAAATGTTCTTTTTCTTCCTGTAAACTACCTTTATTATTTATATTGTTACATTACGTATTATCAAATTTTAATATTAAAAATAAATCTAATACTTTGATGGTCTGACAGTAGATTTTACATTTCCTTTGGGGAGTATAATATTATTTTTATTGAAAAATTTGTATTCATAAAATAAGTAAAAAATGTATGTATTTTGTTCGCGTTTGATCATTTAATTGTTTACTTTTTCTTCGTTTACTTTTTTTGGCATATAAACTATGATTTTTTTTATAATAGTGCTTGTACTAGTAAATCTAATCAAGATTTAGTAATTTTATTTCACGCTCCGTTTAAAAATATTGCACATTTTAATTTGTATAAGCTTGCGGTTTGCCAAGAATCTTAACGACCGTACGAAGCTCCTCTGAACCATCTGTCGTCTCTTCGGCATCTTTCTTAATCTACACTAATTTTGGGTTTTTAATTTTTCGATTCATAGTCTAAGAAAGTTCAATATTGCTGTTTGCTTTGTGGGAAATTTAAGAAGCTGAAATATAAAATCTCTTACAATATCTGTTTTCCATAAACATTAAGAGCAAAAGGATTGTCCATTATTATTATAAATACATTGAAAATATCACTTGATGTGGAAGTAATAAATTCTAATGTTTCTGTAAAGCAACAAGGTTTGTCTAATATAAAGTAAACCAACGACGAACACTAAAATTGACAAATCCAAAACTTTATAAGGACTTAGCTCCTATGTATAAGTATAGGAATATATGTATATATATTCTACTTATGAATAGAAATTGTCGAAATATACCGATATTTGTTACAATACGTCTATGACCGCCAAATTTTCTCCACAGAAAATACTTTTTTCTATTGCAGTACGTTCGAGTCATTTACTATTTTTTTCTTTCGAGTCAAAATTTAAAAGCGCGGAAATCTGTAGTTTCATTCGTTAATTAGAATTGAAAAAGTTAAGTAATAGAAAAAATAAAAAAAATACAATTAAAGACGATTTTAGCCGCCTCCATAGGCCATTCAATCAAGCTAACTCAACGGCCGACGGCTTGAACTCACTAGGAGAGGACACTACTTTTGGGTCACGGATTTCCTTGCAACTTCGGGATATGTTTTCTAATGTTAAAATATCAAGAAAGCCGCGTCCATGCGGTATAACGCTCGATTTTTCAAAAGTTATGAGTTCTTTTACCGAAAATCTAAAAAAAATCGATTTTTGTTTAATCACTTATAACTTTTAAACAGTTAATTGTAAAGTACTTTAACTCCCGATATTTGACAGGTGAGATCAAATCCAATGGATTAAAAAAAATTTTGTCTAAAAATTTGTATTTGTTCCAAAGTTATAGTCAAACAAAGAAGATCATTAAAATAGCACAAAAAGTTCATTGACATAATTTTAGTTTATTTTAACGGTTATTCTTTGTTTGACTATAACTTTGGAGCAAATAAAGATTTTTGAACGAAATTTTTTTTTAATCAATAGGATTGATCTCACCTTTTAAATGCCGGGAGTTAAAGTACTTTACAATTAACTGTTTAAAAGTTATGTGATTAAACAAAAATCGATTTTTTTAGATTTTCGGTAAAAGCGCTCATAACTTTTGAAAAATCGAGCGTTAGACCGAATGGTCGCGGCTTTCTTCGTATTTTAACATTACAAACAATATCCCGAAGTTACAAGGAAATCCGTAACCCAAAAGTGCTGTCCTCTCCTAGTCAGTATGACTCTACTGTAGTACTGCCTGCTTTAGTATTATATTATAAGCTTTATATATTTGGTTATACGCTACTGAACATTATTTGAGAGCGTGATCCAATTCTTTGAGAATATTTTTTTAAAACAAACTTTTAATTAGAACAAAGGGCCACGTTTAAGAAACTCTCTGACTTAGTTGCCCTCTAGTTCCAGAAGCGAGCACTCGTTTTATATACTTTTCATTTAATTTTTCAATCACATTATTAAAATAAGTTTTTTTTTGTGGGCTTCAAGGGAATTCGTTTTTCGCAGGTAATATACGAAAAAATATTCTTAAACAATGAGTTAATTGGGGGTAATTCAATTTGTAAGTAACTCGAAAAAATATTTTTATCCAATGGGCTGGTTATTCAGTTTTTAAAATATTCAATCAAAAGTACAAAAAAATGTTGATGTTACCGATTTTTGTTATAATTACTAATACTTACTAATTTGTTATATTATAATTACTAATACAAAAACTAATTAGATTTAATATAGTTAGACAAAATAAAAAAGATTAGATTTTCATTTAAGTTTGTATTATAAGTATCATCATTATAATAACAAAATTTAGCAAATCATTGGTTACCGTAATGAAGGCTATTGATGGGAATTTTTATAACCATTTTTTTGGTAGTGCTAATTAATTTTTTCCGCATATGTGTCTTTACAAAATAGTTCGAAATAGTTTTATTTAAAAAAAAATATATTTTGAAGTTTATAAAGACTGTTAGCCTACAGTTGTACGATTTTTCAGAATAACTTTAAAAATAAAAACTCTTAAATGATGTATTGAGCGAGAATAAAATAATCATAGTCAGCTCTTCTTTCTACATAATTCTGAGTAAATTCAATACTTATTGTTAAAAAACTTTTACGTTAACAATTGTTTTCAATTGCAAAAAAAAAAGATTTATGAACGAAAAGTTTGCAATTTTACAGTTCTAAAAAAATATTATTTTCAAAATATTAAAAGAATCAGTTTGATTATCTAGAAATATATAAAAACTATTCTCTACTTACCAAGCGATAAAATTTTATCGATGAAATCAGGTAAAAGTTCACTCATTGCTCGATCGGTGTCGCTACTTGCTGCGTATTCTTTTCAAAATAAATAGTTTCATAGTAAAAGAGATAGTATTAAAATGATTAAATTTGACATAATTATCTAGTTTTGTAATTTGAAAACAATTTTTTTATGCAGTTTTTCTATTACGATACACCTCTAAGATTTATACTTCTTATTTAAAATATTCCGATAGTTTACAATTCTCAATTCTAAAGCTGTTCAACATTTTTCATTATGATTAACAATTTCATGTCCGATTACATTCAAAACACGTCGTTCGCAGCAAATTTTTTAAAAAACTAAATAAAAATCCGAAGTCATTATTGAACTTCCAACAACCTTTTATTGTTCCTTTTATAATAACTTTTTAACAAACATTACTATTTTTCCCGACTAAAAAAAAATAATTTCAAACTGCTTACCTCCCAGCGCAAGCCTCAATAAAATTCCTCCTTTACATCAAGCAAAAGTTCCTCCTTCCTCCGCGTCTAGCTTACCACTCGGCGCTTAAGGCGCTTGTGCCAGTCGGCTTGAAAGCTCCTCGAAATTGCGGGCTTTACCGTTTGCTTTGCGTTCTCGAAGCCTGGCAGTCGAGGGCTGAAATCCTCAAAGGGACGATATATTCGGACGAAGGAGGGAAAAAAAAGGGTCGGCCGCGACGTGTTTGCATTTCCATCTCCCCCCGGTGGGGGGGTGGCGGCAAAGGCGCCGAGCATTGCTTTGCGTCATTTCGAAAAGCCGATTTCAATTCCGTTTCCTTTTCACATGCCGACGAGGAATCTTTTCTCGCTCGTACTTCTTCTCGCCCTGTTGAATCGAAAAAAGATGCGTGTAACGTCGGAGCTACAGGTCCCTGCGGAGTAGGGTAGCAAAGCTTCTTTTTTTCTTTTCTCTCTCCTCTGTGTTATGATCAACGTCGAGCTGGTGGGTTTTTGGTTCCTTCCACAAGTGCCGATTAGAATTTCTGATTTCTTTGGGAATGTGTTTGGGCTTTGAAAATTTGAGGCACGAGGAGACAGGCGGTAATTGAACGGTCTTATACTTGTGTATTTTCTGCAATAAATATAACATTTTTTTTTTTTTTTGGGCTAAGTATTTGGTGATTTTTGAAAATTTTTGAAAATGAGAATGTACGAGTAAATAAATTATATTTTATTGTTAGTAATTTATCCAAAACCTGCCGAATAATTTATATAATTTTTCAATGTTTGTACTTTATAGATTTGTTTAAGTAACAAATTAGAAAATCACGAACAGAGGCCTTTGGTAGTTACTTTAAAAATTTACAGATACTTTGTTCACATTTCAGTTAAATTTGCGACTAGAAAGTTTTTTTTTTCACTTAATATTATAAAATATTGAAAAATTCACTTTTTCTGAAAAGAATTTACTTACAATCTGTTTTTGATACGAAAGAAACTTGTGCAGAAGAAGGAAAGCGTCTGACAAGTTCTTAGAAACGGCTTGCATTATTCAAATAATAGGGTGCCAAGAAAGACTATTTCTTCTCGCAAGATCGTGAACAAAAGAAGCTTTCGCGACCTTTTCGCGCAAGAGAGAGCAGAAAAATGAAAGGTTCGAGGGGAAAGGCTCAGGAAGAATGGACTTGACGGGGTGAAAATCATGAAGGCCGGAAGCGGAAATGAAGCTCGGATTCGTGACGTCAGTCACACGGCCTTTCCTCTTACGTTCCTTTGCTGTTTTTGCGTTCTTCACTTTTTATATGCAGACAATTTTCTTGGTGTCTTTTTCATTAATCTGAGAAAAATTTGTTCGATTATAATGTTAAAAAAAGTAGTTTTGGTGTTTTTGAGCAGAACTGAAAGAGAGTTAAAAAAGAAATATCAAATTTGTTCTTTTGCAAACGTAGCCACGCCTTTAGTAAATTTATTTTGAAATAAATACAAGCAAAGTATATTGCGTGTATGACTTAAAAATCTTAATAAATTTTCAGTTCCCTATACCAACAGTCATAAACAGTTAGAGCAAAGAAAGAAATTTTCAATCTTTTTGTTGTTCATAGACTTTAATAAACTGAGTAAAACTGCACGCGCAAATTAGAAAGAATTTATAAAAAAGCATCTCCAAATTAGTCCCGAATTCCTAAATTATTTTCTGAACCCAGTCGTAACATTCTAAAGTCCCTAAACTTATTTCCCAAAACCTAATGCCACCACCCACAAATTCCTACCGTCACCTCGAACCCGCAAAAAGAAATCATTCGTCAGATTTCCCGTCCACTTCCCGTCAGCGTCGCGTCAGCCCTGCCCCCGTCAAGGTGCGCGTCGACTCTCCATCCCGGAGCCCCCGACGTTACACTTCCTCTCGACCTTTGTTCCCCCGTCGCATTGGTATTCCGGCGTCGAGGCGCGCGCGCGCTTCCACCCTCCCGAGAGCGTCCATCCCTCCGTGCATAACGCGGAAAGAGAATACGTGATTCCGAGGCTGTCTCTCGCTCAAACGGTGCACGCATCGCCGGAGCGAGGAATTCTCCTCGTTGCCCGGGATGCGAGATTCCTCGCGATTGGCTTCTGCGTAATGCCCCGTGTGTGTGCCTTTTTGTGCCCGAGGGGAGTTGCCCTGGTTGTCGGTGGCTTTTCGTGGGGCTTGCGGAGCTTGGGTCGGGGGTGTCTTAGGACGTTGTCGACGTTTGTTCAAGCCGTTTTGATAATTTTATTGTAGGACAGCGTTTTGAGCTAAGTATATGGACTGTTGATTTTGGGTAAATGAAGAAGGCACCGATTTCGAGTATGAATTTGATCTTTTGTTTTCAACGACAGTTGAATTTCTTTGATATATTCAGAAGTAATATAAAGTTTCCAATTTAATTTTGAAAAATAATTCTCCAAAATATTACATTTTTTACGGAGAAAACAATTGAATCGAAAGTAATATCCAATTGGAAAAAATAATGTCCCGCGACAGTGCTCGAAACTAATGAAACATTTATTCGCTTATCTTGAAATTCAAATACCCCCAGCCCAGATGCTCGCATCCGCGACGCTTTTGCAGAAAAGAAAAAGCAAATTATGCGCTCGTAAAAGAGCAATAAGTGAAAAACTTTACGAGTGAGCAAAGGGCCGAGCGATTCGAAATTCGAAAGAAAATCCGGCATCTCCGGGGGCACTAAAATCCCCCTCCTCGACAATCTTGCAAACGCGATGATTCGCATTGTCTTTTTTAACGGCCATCGGGAATTAAGTCCGGGCGAAGCTCCCTCGACTTTATCGACCTAATCGTATTCAAAATTGCTCTCGCTCTCTCTCTTTCTCTCTCTCGCCTCCCTCCGGCCTTACCGGGCGATAAAGCAGCCAACTTTTACGTCTTTATACCCGCCGCGGCCGAGTTTTCCGGCGCACTTTACGAGCTCGCGGCGACCTCGCGGCCGGGAACCGTATCTATATGGGCAGCCGGACGATACCTAAAAGCCTCGTAAAAAAGCGCTCGGGGAAGAGGGCCGTTCCTTCGCTCATACTTTGTATAAGGGCGGATTCGCGAGGATGCTCAAATGAAAAATATCAATTGCCGCTGCTTTAGCAAGGGTGAGAATTTATTATATTTATCCCTTCCCGATGTATGAATCGGCGTGAAATACTGTAGTTCCTCGGCCTCTGGAAAGTCTCAGCATTCGTCAATAATTGTAGAAAAGAATGCCGGGAAGAAGTTTTTCGCGGTGGTTTTGTTTAAAAGCGACTTAAAGCTTTCGCTTGCGTAACAATGATATTTAAGAGAATAATTATGCAATAATCTGCAAACCAGCGTAAGCGTATTGATATATATTCAACAAACAACGCGCTCTGCATGCAGACCTTCCTCTCTACGCGACTTTCACGAGAACTGATATACCCTAATTCGCATCCATCATCCGCGAAAAAATGACACTCACGCAAGCCCGTGCGAAAGCCGGAATCTCGCAGAACAAAGGCCACGCAGCTAATAATCAATTTATACGACTCGGCATCCACTCCCAGGCTCGATACATTCATCTTCTGCAAGAACCGTTCAGGAGAAGGTCTCTCTCCCTCTCTCAATCAGGAGTGCATTTGCTCCTCCACCCTTGATTCGAGCGATATCGCTCGCAACCCTTTTCCTGCATCGGAGGTGTCATCGTGCTTGCTTTGTGGCCCGGGTGATTGATCGCGGCCCGCTTTCCCTTTTTCGGGGCGCAGCGACGGCGGGGATATGGATGGCGCCCCGGGAGAACCCTTTCGCGGGATCAGTCACGTGACAAGGGGGGGGGGGGGATTTCCTTCCTTTTTGTTGATTACCGGAGATCTCGTCCCGCTCGATTCCTGGCGCGGAGGTGATAAAAAAATTATGGCTGATAAGAGGAAACGTTACGGGGTGACGAGGCGCTGCATGGGGGTGTACTCGCTTTCGATAATAAGTTGTTAATGGAATGGCTTGCCGTTTCATAATGATGGAGAATTGGGAGTAAAAAAATTCTTAATAAAGGTTTAAGTTTTGTACTATACGTTTTCTTAATTTTGGTTATGAATGTAAGCATAATTTTATGTAAATTTGTCAACATTTTTTCCATTTTAGAATCGCTTACTTATCATTTTATTATTTCAGCTTTGGTGCAAATGTAAGAGTTAAAAAACCTGGACCAAAATTAAAAGACATTTGAATACCGAAAAACAGGCCATCCCCACCTCCAAGCATTAATTACTCCGCAGCACGATTACGCCTCGGAGCTCGTTCCCTCTCGCTCCGGGCTCGCTCGTCATTCCGAGAAAAGCCCTTGCAGTCCACACATACGTAAACGCGCGCCTTTCGAAGTCGCAGCGTGGCGCGTCTCATACATCAGAGACATAATTCCCTGGCCTCGGGCCGGCCGGCCTTAACTTTTATATCTTATCCATTAGAAGTTCCATTTGGCCCTCGCCGGCGACCTGTCATTTCCAACGTTGACGAGTTATATACGCGACGTCATTGATATCCTACCCCCCGCTTCGTTTCTCTCTCTCTCTCTCTCTCTCTCTCTCTCTCAGTCTATCTATCTCTCCGCTCTCGAGATGTAAGAAAACGAGCAAAGGGTGCAGCCCGGAGTGGCTTTCTCGATACTGACGCCGCTGCTCTATTAACGAAACTCGCTCGAGCTCTTGTTCCGAGAGAGAGAGGAGGAAAATGAGGCCGGAGGACACTCGGCTACCCGGGAGTGGAGCTTCGACAAGTTTTGTGTCGGGGCGGCTCTCGCCCCGAGAGTTGGCTGAGTTCTTTTTTTTGCGTAAGGCTCCCCGCGCGCGAACGAGGAAAACGCGAATAATTTTCAAGAACATTTCCTCGTTCAGAAAAGTTGATGGTTTGTAATCGGCTTTAGTGGCGCACGGAAATGAAGGGCGGTAAAACTGCTTTTCGTATATAAATAGAATTTATACGCAAAGGGGATATTAAAAATGCCATATAACCTAGAGCAAATTAAGAAGAGAAATAATGTTTACGAGCAAGCCTGAGGGGCTAAACCTTTCATAAACGCAGACGCATTTCGAGGCGCTTCGCATAAACGAGCTCCCGCACGAAGACTCCTCCCCCCACCCCCGCAAGCTCTCACTCTCTCTCTCTCTCGCATAGTAATATCGATCTACGGCCGGAGCGGAGAGTGCGAAGCAGCACATTGTCGCCTACATTAATTATATCGGCGTTCGACGCCGCTGCAAGGGAGTTTTCCAAGTCGGCGGAAATCCTGCAGGCGCGCGCGCATGTGTACGGCTGCCGGGGCGACGAGGCACCGAAACTTTGCGCCCCGCGTTATTTATTATCCGGGCCGGGAGGAAAAACTAACCTTCTGCCTGTCAGTAATTCTTTGATTAATGAACGCGGCCGCTCTGCCCTGGGCGACGGCGGCGAGTCCCCGCGCGCTCTTTATTTCCTTGTTTGTATCTAAATAGTAATTCTCGTCTGGGAAGTTGACTGGACGCCGCGCGCGCGCTGTTTTCTTCCCAGATTCTCGCTGCGCTTTTGCGGAAGGGGGGGAGGAGAATTTATGAAAGCGAGCCTTTTTCGCAACTTCGGAATTTAAGGCTGTTTGCGAAATAGAAAACTGAAGCTTCAAGGGGGTGTATATGTAAAAGCGAAGAGAGCTTGGTTTGCCGAGTCGAGCGAGTCAGTTTTTGATACTCGAGATAAATAAATATCTTGTGCACGTTTTCGTTGTGATTTAAATTAAATGTCCTGTTATACTTATGCTTTTTATTACGATTTTTATCAACGTTTCGTTAATTTCACCAAGTAAAATATACAGCTTGAAAGACGAAGACTGTATACAGAGGCTAAATCTAAAGATAGTTTTGGAGCGAGGATTTCGTCAAATGGCACGAGGCAAAATTGGAAACCGTGATTAAATATTTGAAAGAAGCGATTGCTGAGGGGCCTTTCAGTCTCCCGAGACCAGCTTCGCGCATCCCTCAACTTTGCTTTACTTTCCTCCTTCTCTCGTCATCTTTCATTTTGTGCCATCAGCCAATTAACAATATGTTTCATCGGCAGACTTTTTACTACTCGTTGCACATATTCATTAATCAAGATATTGTTTTAAATTCATGTTTATTGTAAATCTGTTTCGTATAAAGTGGGATTAACAACTTAGAGCCTAAAATTTGTTTTTAGTAAGAACTTCGCCGATAAATATTTAATCTCTAAAATAAAAACTCGATAAAACCGGTAGCTCCCTTCTCGAACAGAGAAAAAAAAAGTCGATCTCCCAGCGGAGCGAGTCGCAATTCCGCTCTCTCTTTCGCAGGAGAGGGTAATCCTCGCGATTGGCAGAATGTGTTTTTCCGCGCCCTCCGCCGCGCATGAATAAGAAATATCCTTCAAACTCGGCCTCGGGATTGTTATACGTCCGGCTTGGTGTGCGCATGGCGGAAAAATCGCCGGCCGGCGAGACTGACAACTCTCGAGCGGGAATATATATCCAAAGAGCGCGGCCCGTTCGTTCCTTCATTATTCAGGCCATCGAAAAGGAGGCGAGCGGAGCGCGTCAGAATTTCCCTCTTGAGAGATATTGCCCCACGGCGCGCGCGCGCGAGAGAGCCTCTCCCCCCAATAATCGTACGTTTGAATCCTTCGGCTTTTTATAGAAAACCGTAAAGCCGACGTATTTATTTCTATGACGTCCGGCCCCGGAGAGATAAGATTAAGATTGTAAATAAATTCGTGCCTCTTCCAGCGGAACGTCAAACGTCGATCTAAGCCGATTCGAGGAGCTTTCAATGTTTTAGCAGCGCTGCCGCGGCCTGCTTGATATTGAACGGACGATTATCTTTTCTGGATATTTCAAGTGCTGTGCCGGCGCTTTATGGATTTTTCGCATTTCAAATGGACGGGGGGATGTATTTTTACGGAAGGTATCAGGTGGGGAGATATTTTTAGCTAAAGATTGACCTACTTTAAGATTAAAAACCTTATTAGTAATTTGATAAAAATTACGAGAACTATAAATAGACTTACTTCTGAATATTCTTACATATCTACTAGGTGTAGGGTGCAGTCAAAAATTATTTCATTCTCACTTAACCATTACTCGACAATTAGTTAAATACTCCCGTTGAACAGAAAAAGCATCTCCATTCGTACAGCTGACATTCACCGAGCCGACGTCCATTCTCAAAATACCCCTGAAACAATGGAAGCTCGAGTCGAACCGAAGCCAACCCCGTCGCAGCTTTTCCCGACCGGATATATACGTCGGGCGCGCTCCTCGCACTCGGGGCAGGGCGTCCACGTCGAAAAGTCGAAATTTTATAATTCAATATCTCCTAGCTGGCCGGCCATAAATTCGGCGGGCCTCTCTCCCCGATGATTTATGCAGCATCCGTCGCGTTTCCCCGTGCAGTCACCCTCCCTCGCTTACACATCCTCTAACCCTAATATATTGGACGGCGTCGCCCGGCCGGGGGGGTGTGTGGAGGGGGTAGAAAATTTTTCGGCCGCCACACGTAAACACGCCGCCGCGGGGGTGGCCGGAGAGCGTTACGGGCCATAAAGCATCCTCCTCACTCTCTCTCTCTTTCTTGCGCCGAGAGATCCGAGGCTGTCACGCTGTCCAGATGCGAGCGCGAGAAGTACGTATATATATACGAATGCGGGGGGCGGCTGCGCACGGCGCACTTTTAAAGCAATGGAAGCGCGCGATCTCTCTCTCGCTCTGGCCCTTTTTTTTCGACCGGCGCTTTATTGCGCGCGGCTTCTCGTGTTTATCGAATTACGCATTACGGCGGAGAGGTTTTCCTTTGTTGCCGCCGGGATGAGAGAGGGGCAGGCTGCGCGTCTGGTTTGCCGCTGATAGGGAAAGCTTTACATTTTTGGCGGGCGGCGCTGCTTTTTGAATTACGGTGTAATTGGGAGAAATTGTTGGAATTTATTGGAGTGTTCTTAATTTGCGAATTTTCTGGTGGCTTAGTTTTTTTTGTTAGTTCATTATTATTCATATAATTTTACGTTTTTTTATCACGAGATACTTAAATTACTACTCGTATATAGTAAATATTATTTTTTTTCTCATATCTGAAATAACGATATACAAAATAGTAGTTTTTACTCCTTTTTTCTCTCAGTGTGCATTAAAAAACTAACTACCACGCTTGCCTTTGAAAACTGCGATCGAATTCCTTTTCAAACAAATTACCTCGATCCTCCCAGAATAACTGGCCGAAAAAAGCGCACGCACCCGAAAAAAGAAGCCACCATCAACCGTTCGGTGCTTATTCGGCCATCAGGGCGTCGAAATCGATCGCTCGTACGCAAAGCCCGGCGCTCTCTCGCAGCGTGTAATGCGAAGATAAGACGTCCCCTGCGTCCCCCGAAGCAGCCCTCGATCGGGGATTTAGGCCTAGGCGAGAGAGAGCCGCCGGATTATGTGCCCTTGGCCCTCGAGCGACTTCTTTCCCTAAAATATGCAGACGCCCGGCGCAATACCTGTCAGTGCGCCTCAGCGCCACGCTTTGATCATTGGCGCGCTCGGAGCCGCCGGCCAGCCGGCCGATTTATGCGCGCACACGCCGCGACGCTCGTGCCAATTTTCCCGTGACGCGATTCCAGGGTGGACTGCTGCTGCTGCTAGTTTGACTAGTTTTATGCATCGAGTTTTTCGAGGGTTTTTTGCTCGGGTTTTCAAGTTGGTTTCGAGAGTGTTTCGGGCGGTTCGTCTGGTTTAATGAGGAAATTTGGTTTGATTGAATTGAGTTACGATAAGGATGGCGATTGCAGCGATGAAATGAAACTCATTGTAATTCATTGCTTATTATCTGTTGAGGGCGATAGTAAGATATTTTTGTTGCTCTTTTATAGATGGCAAATGATCATAAAGTTTCTTTTTTTCAATTATTTTTACTAGTTACTACCTACAATCTTAAATAGTAAGGTCAAGCTTAAAAGTAGTTGCTGTTATCAATATTTTATCAAATCTTACCTTTAATAACAACAAAGTTTTAACGAACAAATTGGTTGTGACAATAAAAGCACTTTACCGCGATTGTCGCACCCAATTTTGTTCATTTTCCGCTCTCCACTCTATCGAACTTTCATAAACAGTATCGCTAGATTGTAAGAGTTATAATCAGGCCCGGAGAACGATCGAAACTCGTTACCCAGTCGTTAACGGCGAATTTAACAGCACAATATTTTTTTTTTTTACTCCCCCGCGGCCGCCGCCGCCTTTATTTTCCGCGTCGGATCGACTGATAGTCTCGCGTAAAATAAACAACGCGAAACGCGGAGCGCGCGAGCGGACATTTACAACCGCGGCGGCAGCTAATCTTGAAAAACGCCGGCCGCGAGTGTAAAAAAATCGTTCCGACGGATGACGCGCAAAATAGTGGCCCTCATGATTTTTTTAGAGCCATAGCACAAGAAGCGTCGACGCGCTTTCACGACCTTATGGCGCTTTGGCCGCGTGTTATTTTTGAGGGGTGACTCGAGGACCTTTTTTATGGAAGGCCCCATTGTAATGGACGTATAGAAGCGTTACGGGTACTTACATTTGGAATAACGCTTTTTCGTAAACATTGCCGTGCCGCGGCTTTTATTTTTTTTTTGCCCGGCGAATTCGCACTTATACGGCGGAGTTCGAATAACGCGGCGATGTGTATTTTACATTATTGAACTCGATGGCAGACTGCGAAAGCTCGCTTCTTTATTTTGTCGAGAGGCTCTTTTTGAAACGAATAAAACTAAAATTCACCGTTAAACTTATCAAATACAAATATTCTCGTCAAACCCAGCATCTCTTATACAGCAAGAAACGTAAGCGCATAAAAGCGAGAAAATAAAATCCGTCAAATTTTCACGGCGCCGTAACAAACTTATGAATAATTTATCCTCGACTGTAAAATCAGCCAAATATAAAAGTGCCTTTTTATGTCTTCCTTCGGTCGGCCGATAAATTTTAATTCATATCCAAATCGTGCCAAGAGGGTGGAGAGAGCCTCGATTTTTCCATTTTTCTCTCTCCTACATAACATTTCTTCCCGACGCGCCGAATCCGTCACGCGTTTCGGCGACTTCGCTCCCCCTCGGCTCTCCCACTTTTTTCTCGCTCGAGATCGCCGCGCAAAGGAAATTCTGCCCGAGAGACTTTACACGGGCGTCATAAGCCAGTTCACTTAATTTAAAGATCGTGGAGGAGAAATTTTTTTTTTTTCTTCCCGAGGGGGGTTCGCTCGAAAGCCGGCGAGGGCCGCGACCCTCGAAAGCTCGCCTCTCTTTTATAATCCGAGCATTCCGCTTTACAGTTCATTTGACTTGCGGTTTCTCGAGCTGGTTTATTCGCCGCCTTTTTCCGACTCGCTTGCAAGTAAATCGAAACAGGTAATTTACATTAGGCGCCGGGGAGGGTGGAATTCTTGTGAATTATGCAGCGCGAATCGTTTATTTTCTTTTAGAATCTGTGATTTCTCTCGCTGTTTTTATGCGTTCTTTAATGCGCATTTATATAAACGACAAAGACTTTATTGCGTAGGACAAATACTACTCGTTTGAACTAATTAAAAGATTCCTAAAAGCAAGACTGATTTGCAATAATTTAATCATCCAATTCCAGCTGCTCCTCGCAGCTTCGCCTCCAAACAAAAAATACAATCCAAAGTGCCAATTTCCCACGAAATCAAAAGAGTCGTTGCATCGAATTAGCCACCTCGCGCAAAAACGGAAACTGGCCGCGCACTCTCGCAAAAACTACCGTTCGGCAATCCGCGCTCCGGCAGCCAAGGCCATCGAGAGAACTCGGCAGGGAGAGCGGGAGAAGGGGGGGGCGAAGAAAAAAAAAACAAAAAAAGGTAAAGAGCTCGGCGCGGAGCTCGTCGTCGAGAACAAAGGTAAATTTTCGTCGGAATCCGCTCTCGGAGATCGGCGGCCAATCTCGCGCCGCGGCATCTGGCAAATTGTCGATCGCGTCTCGTCGCGGCCCCGTTTTCTCCATTCAAGGGAAAGGAGCGCGCGGACGACGAGAATAGGAGAGAGAGAGAGAGAGAGAGAGAGAGAGAGGCGGCCCGGGTAATCTGCGATTCAAAGAGAGCGATCCATCTTGCGACTTGCCAGGATTCAATCGTCGGCATTTGTTTGTGAAATCAGTCCCGGAGGACTCGGCCGCTGCTGCTGCTCTCAGCGGGCTTCCATGCCTTCGGAGGCAGCTCCTGCTCGTTCGATGCCGTTCGCTTATCGGGCCGGTTGAGTTGGATCGCGGCGATCAATTATGCGGCTGGGCAGTTAATTTGCGCGCGCAGAAATTAGTCGCGGGTTTATCGGGTTTATTGTATTTTGGAATTAATGCGTTGAAAAGAGGAATATGCCTTTTACTGTTTCCATTTTTTGCATTTTATTATGTGCAAGAGTCAAATGCTGCACATAAAAAATTGTCAGAATTATTCAAAATTTGTATTTGTATTTATTAAAATACGTCCGCATGCATTGCTTCAAAGGGGTTCATCCCTTTTTTGAGTGCTTTATCAATTGAGCGTTTTAACCGCCTGGCGTAAAATAAAAAAAATATCCATTATTTCAGTAATATCAATTGCTACTGAAAAATTCTGTATACGACGCGCAAAAACGGCAGGCATTAATAAATACATCTCATTCCCCGGGATCGATCCTCGCCCCATGACGTCACCGGGAGGCCCGCGAAAACCCGAGTCGGCGGGAATGCAAAGCGACGCTCCCGTATAATGCCGATCCTAATAAGGTCGTTTATATTTATATTCAGCGGCAGGGCGGCTTTTATAGTGTCCGGACTTTGCGCGACAGGGGTGGACGTTATTCCACTTTATTTCTCCCCTCCCTCCGCCGAGAGAGACAGAGAGAGAGAGAGGGAGAACACGGCGCTCAGCTCTCTCGGCTCGCCGCGGGATAAGGAGATGTGGGCTTTCGCCCGGAGGCTATACCATTTCCACCGCGATCCCGCCTCGGCTTTTCTCGCCTATCTGCATTTCGGACCCTTATACGCTCGTGTTTTATGGCCCGGCTGAATAAGTTTCGACGACTGGAGAGGACTGCCGCTTGTTTTCGTAGGAATTGCTTTGTTTGCTTAATTTCAGTCGGATTTTGATAGAAAGTTTGGATTTTTCTCGAAGGAAGCATAAGTAACATAATTGTAATTTTCCCATTAATTTTAATAGTTATATTTTGTGGAAGAATGATTTTTCCTATTAGTAAATGAAAAAAAAAAAAAATCAGTAATAAGCAATTCGAGTTCTCGACAAACACTGAGCAAATCCAGAGACCTTCCGTCAAGCTTCTTTACTTCCACATTTCTTTCCAACCTATCGACTTGCGTGCCTCTCCGACGCCTATTCCAAAGCCAAGCGCAATTTCCTCCAAAAAATTGTAAATTCAGCTCGATACATCGACGTCGACTTCCCACCTCTCGAGCGTATTCAAGAGTCGGATAGTCGGGCGGGGGAGCAGGAAGATCGGCTCTCTCTCTCTCGTGTGCGTGCACGGGGATCCTCGCTCGGCCTCCGGAGCCCATAAACTGACCCCAGCGGCGCGGAGACTCGCTTTTCTCCCCCCCCGCGTTCGAGAAAAGGGAAGGAAGGTGAGGGAGGCCAAGGAGGAGTCGAATGGCCAGCCGAGAAAATTATTGCTCTCCTTATACATTCGTCCGGAGAGCCGATCGAGGGCCACGGCGAATAATTCGATCCCGGCGAATTCGAGCGAAATCGAAGCCGACGTGGAAGCGGGCGCGCGCGCCCCGGGATGCCATGGAACAGAGAGAGAGAGGGACTCGCCGGACGAGTGGGACGAGGAGATGGATGAGCGGAGGCCGCAGCGGAAAAGTGCCTTTATCGCTCTGTCGCGAGGAGCAGAGTTTTTCGAGAGGCTGCGGCGACCGCTTAATTTTATGCTGAATTTCGCTTTTTTGCTCCTCTTCTGATTATTGTTTCGGGCGAGTTTGACGAAATTTACGGTAGATATTAATGGTAATTTACAATAAAATTAGGATTAGAGAAAATAATTTTAAGTTCAAATGTTTGGAAAAAGGATAGTCATTGATCGGAAAGTTCTTTTCATCTCCCCATTGCGTGAGAATACATAATGAAAATAAAAGTATAAATACAATAAAGGGAAATCAGCTTAGCTTTTCCTAATTCTAAGCATGCACATAAACACGCACTCGAGCATTATTTTTCTGCAAGATAAAGGACTACAGTTCCTTTATTTATATGATAACATTTTTCACTAAATAGCTTCATTCTCAATAACTTTCGAAAACGAATAATCAAATTTTCCAAAAATCTCCTCGTTTCCAAAAAGGAACCCGCGCGGATCTCGCTAAAGATCGAGCGATCTCACCGGCGATCCCAAAGTGCAGATAAGTAACATTTCCGAGTGTAAAATGTTCGAAGCCCGAAGCGAAGCATAAACCAGAGCAGAACGGAGCGAGAAAAGGGGCGGCAAGAAGCATCGAGTACAGGGCGGTACTACGCCAGGCGGCAGTCGGGCGTAACGTTTTTCGCCCACAAAGGGACGCGAGTCGCGTTTTTGGCGCGAGAGTCGACTCCTCGCAGGGCAGCCTCGCGGAAAATGAGATGTTTAATCGAGTCGATTTTCGGAGGCGAGGATCCGCGGGTGATGGAAGCGCAGAAGTTTGGGGAAAGGGGACGAGCAGAGGGGAGACTGGGAGATGCGGTGAAAAATTGATTTTGCGACGATTTTCGGAGATGGGAGTGGAGGCTCGAGCGAGATGAATAAGATTTCGGGCTTTTTTGTAGGTCGTTACTTTAGTTTTAACTTGGCTCGGTGCGGAGGGGAGTCGAGTGGCGAATGTACTTTTGGAATGATATAAAATGCTTTTAATATTGAAATTGATAATTTTATTATTAACGGATTTTATTAATTATATTAATAAAAGATTAAGATTCGAATGAAATTACAAAAATATAATTTAGAAAAGTTGAAATTTTTTTTTAATCGAAAGTCGGAGTATCTGCGATCTTAAAAGCAAAGATTTTCAAAAATACTCTACTTTATTTTTCAGTCTTTTCATGATACAAAAGTAAAGAAAATTATTTTACAGCGGCTGCTCCCGACAAGTATTATATACAAGTAGCAAATAGCAAATGGAATCGCATTTCTCGAGGAGAATTTAATATAAAATAGATCGCCTGTGTGGTTCTCAAAACTAAAAGAATTTAAACTTATCGAAGCTCGCCTAGGCTGCGCTCGCTTGCCTCAAAGAATATTGATACCTAAAATATCTGTAGCCTTGCGTGAGCTGGGCGCTCAAATTAACAGTGTGACACGCGAATAGCAGCATGTTTCTCGGTACCACTTTTACGGAGAACCTGAGAAATACCAGCGAGTAGCACGTCAGAGCTGAAAGGAAGCATAATTGAATTTAAAAACAGCAATTGCCAAAAGGCTCGATTGAAGAAGATAAGGTCATACCTAGCGTCATTTTTCCGCTGATGAATTTTGGATCTTTCTGTATGTCCGATATCGCTGCTATCGGTATCATCCAATTGCAAAAGGGACCCCAGAAGTGTGTGCTGTTACGAAAAGAGCGAATTAGTATCGAGCTGTTATACATGTGAGATTTAGTAATGAGCTTGATTTTGCAATTGCATGAATAGTCAAAACTGCGATAAATATATCATGATTTAAATTGTAAACAAACGAATTGAAATTTTTTTGAAAATCGAAATACGCGAACGTTATTTTAATTACAACTGTACCCAGTTAGAAGTTTTCACTATTATTTGGTCATTTTTGACGAATTGTTTGTATATTGGCAAAATTTGGAAAACTATTAGTGAAAAGGCTAAAAAAAACTCGTGAAATTTTTAACAGGGTAAAGCATTTTCTACTCAGGCCTATGCGAAACTGGTTTGTTATAAATAACATGTAAATATCATTCGGTTAAAAACACCTTCTAAAACCATGACATCAGCCTTTTCAAAATTAAAACGATTAAAAATAGAAATAGCTTCGCAAACCTCATAAAATAATCTCTGGTCTCCTTCTTCGCCAAAATCTGCTTTATCCGAGACGCCATCGTGGTGGAGCAAGCTTTAGAATTACTTATAAACTATCACAAATTACGTGCTGCTGCTCATGACAGTAGAATATTACTACAAAAGCGGCGCGGCGAGAGCAGATCTCGGCATGCTCAAGTCTAGACCTCACACGTGACGCCGCTCGTGCTCGATAAAGGCCTTATCTCGGAAAACTGGATTCCAAGTATAAAAGTCGATATTTCACATGCGAGGTTTGTAAAAATCTCCCTCTCGCGCTTTATAAAAATAACTCCGCCTTTGTTAGCCCGCAATCTACTTGCGAGAGTAGTTAATTACAACGAACAGTGAATGAGAAGTGAGCGATACGAAAATAAACAACGGAGTTGCGCGCTGGAAGAGCTCCGGCCTTAGACTGAACTTTATCAAAAAACCAGTTCCGATCGCGGGGAATTTAATGAAACGTAACGAATGCCGCAAGATTTAAGATCCAGCGCGATGTTTACCGCGTGGCATCGATTTGCATAATCTGACTTGCGTAAACTCGGCGCGTTTATTTCTTCGCGGAGTTCGTAATCATTCATGTATTCTACTCCAATACACTGAGGAAACAAGTTGGCATTGCATAATAATGAGATAAACATAAGCTGTCGCGTGAGCTTTGAGAATTAAATCAAATGATTGTGATTTTAAGATCGTGTCCATTTTCTTGATAAATTTAGCGTGAGTATTGGAAAAACTTGACATTCTAATTTACGTACTTTATTTCACGAATAATTTATCCTTTATTCTCCAATTTTTCTCAAAAATTCCGCAAAAAACCAATTTAATCCCCATTCCGAAAATCAAAATACCCCCTAATTACCGCTCAACCAAATCAATCAACACGTCTGCGCGGCCCAAACACTCTCCGCTCCATAAAAAAAAAGCCCGAGCACGCTCATCTCCCGAGGACTCGTCCATCTCCATCTCGGCGCTCGTTCCTCGCCATCCGTCATGCCGCCTTGACGGATTTACATACAACAGTTTTCACGCATAATTTATCAGTTACACCCGCGCGTCGGGGGCCGGGCCTTTTTTACCATACCTCCGCACCCCAGGCGCAATAAATGCGCCGGTTATTATTTCGCGCGTGTAATATTGATGGCGCTATGAATCCTGCATACGTATTACGCGCCGGAGGGGGGGTGTAAGGAGGAGAGAGCCGCGCCGGCGGTCGGCGTGCGCACGCGCGCGAAGGGGTGGTATTATTGATCCGGCCGAGGGGTGGAAATGAAGACCGGAGGGGCCTTCAATCGCGTGCCGCGTCTCGCTCGCGCCCTCCCCCCGCGTCGAGAAGACCGGAGCTATTTTTCAATGGGCCGAGGATCCATTTTTAATCAATTTTCGAGCGGAGGCGATGCCTGATAAGCGATTGCCGATTGAGAATTGACGAGGACGCCGGGAGGAGGAGCTTGATACAGTTGTATTAGATTTTGAGATGGTGAAAGGTTTAAAGCCGAGGTAGGAAGAAAACGAGAGTTGTACTTTTTAGGAAAAATATTTTATTAATTATTATTATATCTCTCTATAGTTAAAAAGTAAAAGAACGTTCTTTTATTAATTTTTAAATTGTGCACAAGCTTTTATATTAATTTATGATAGAAATATAGAATGTTTGTAACCATCCAACGACTTCTATAAGAAAAATTCTGACGACAAACGGTAAAAATTCCAACTTTGAAAACATAAACTTAAAAACTTTACCATCCAGCGACGAAAGTCGTCCCCGAAATTTCCCGAGCGATTCCCCAAAAACCATCGGCCTAGCACGCGCTCGTCGAAGTTACGGCCCTGCTCAGCATCCCCTGCATATGCATCCGCCGTTCCCTCATTGGCAAAGCAAATCCCGGGCGCTTGACGTCGTCCCCCACACACGACTCCCCGGACGGCCGCCGAGCCACTCAAGGGTATTGCTGGCTACTTTCGCTATATTGCGCGAACGCCGATCGCTCGTGCATATATATATGTGTGTGCGCGCACGGGGCTGGATCGCTCGGGAAATGGTTGGCGTGTCCTTTTGCCGGACTGGGAGAGTGCTGACTGCGAGGAGGCGCTGCTTTTCTTGAGTTTTAGACGTTTTTTTTTGGGGTTTAGTGTAGGAAATTAAAATTTTTTTAAGTAAGTTAACTAATTTAAGAAGTTCCCTCTGGGAATGGGAGCATTGATACGGCTTAGAATATTCATTTATTAAAGTCCTTTTTATTTAATTGAGTAAACCTATTGTACATCAATTCATCTTTAATGAATAAACAAGAAAAAAGGCGATTACAACAAAAATTTTTTATTCGAAATCCAGGCGAGCTCTTCGCAATCGAGAATCCAGAAAAGTTGGCAATCGGATGATCGACTTTGCTCCCCAAAGTTCCCCGGGCCGTCTCTCTCTCTCTCTCTCGGGCCGATGATCTTCGTTACGCGTAAACGGCTTTGAAATTCCTGTTTGTATTCCGAGGCGGGCGACGGACTCCGGGGCGCGTCGCGTTCTTTGATGTCCCCGTGCTGACGTGCCGGGAGGATCGCTCCCCCCCCCTCCACCTCCCTTCCGCGCTGCGCGATCTGAATGCGTCCTTCGTATTTGCCAAAAAGCAACCCTCCGTATACTCTTCATTTTCCTTTGTGCAAACTTTTCCTTTCGCTTATCTGGCCCGGCTCTTCTTTTATATGCTGACTCGGGCCTCTGTTTGAAGTGAGCTTTTAAAGCTGTTTTGTCGCTGCTTTTACGAAAATACGACTGAATTTGAGTTTGTTTATTTAGCTACGGGGCTTAGAGATGGATGTATTAAGGAAAACACGTGCTTTTTACCACGCTGAATTTGTCGTTTAATGTCTTTCTCAATTCGATAGATCGTTGCTTTGCTAAACGTTTAATATAATTGTTTAATTTAATATTGTAAAGAAAACTAATAATAAAATCTCGAATTTGTTCAATTCCCTCCGGAAACGAAAAAGTTAATAAAAAGCCAGAATAAAAGGCGAGCAATTAAAATTAAGGAAATTTAAAGGTTCCCAACGGCGCACGAGCAGCAGCAGCATCGTCGGTGCCACCTAAAAAGGCATAAGAGGCAGCTTGCGCCGGGCAAACAAAACAATTTTCGCGAGGCAGCCCGGGCAGCCCAGTATAGCCGGGGCATTCGCATTTTCTGCCAAACGAGAAATTTCGCAATACGAATTTCTCGTCCCCCCCTCGCGTCGTCGTCGTCGTCGCACATTGTGCGCGCACTTTACCCGGGGCGCGCACACGGCTTTTCCCTCCCTCTCGCCGCGACGCGCGGAGGAGCGCCCCGTTTCTATACTACTAATACCATAGTCTCGCGCGCCGAAGCTCCCGACGTGTGCACGGGAACGACACTGCTGCCCGAGGAGTAAAAACTCTCCTCGTTCCGGAGCGCACGACGCTCCGGCTTTGTAAAAGGGCTCTCGGACCTCGACGGCCTATGTAATTGCAGAGAGAGAGAGAGAGAGAGCCTTCCGTTTGACGGCTTTCTTTCGGACCTATTTACATGATTGGATGTTGCTACGGTTATTTATAGGCGTGTAGTTGGCCGTTCGGACGACTTTATGACGAGTTTATCGCTATCGACATTTTTTTGAACGCCGGCGGAAGGCGAAAATTTATGGGTTTATTGTAATTGTATTGATTTGCTGGCGCGAGTTTATTTCTTGTTTTCAGTGCCTTTATGAATGAATAGGTGGCTAAGAATTTTATTTATTTAATTGGCGCTTTTTGTATTTTAAGAAAACGTATATACTATAAGAATGGGTAAAAGTGTAACGGAATCAATATTAAACAATTTATCATTTTTATTGTTACTTTTCCCATAATTTTAAATTTACACGAATAAATCATCGTTCTCCGCAGTTAAAGCGCAAAAAAAAGCCAGCGATTATCACTCCGGGCTTTTATTACAATAATCGAGAGTCGCGCTCGCGGTAGCAGCAGGGAGCTGGAAGGCAAAGTGGGCAGCGCTCCGTTCTCTCTCTCTCTCTCATTTTCTCCCTCGCATTCTTGGCGCGCTCCTCGAAAATGCAAATATCCGCAGGCGGCGGCAGCCTCTCTTTCTCTTTATTTATGCACTCTCGCCGACGACGGAGTAATTGTTTCCATCGGACAAGAAGGAGGCCGCCGCCGTCGCCGCCGTCGCCGCCGCCGCGCGCCTCGTTTCCCTTCCTTTTCAGCGCTCGCCGCTCGCGGCCAAAGGAGAATGAAGGAATCCCGCGCGCCCCGACTTCCCGCACGTCGCGCGTCAACGAGCCGAGTTAGAGCCGTCGCTCCGATGCGAAATTCTCACTTCTTCTTTCCGGCGACGTATTTAATTGCCAAAGGGCGCAACGAGGCCTGCCTCTGCCTTCAATTGCGGGAGTCCATCTGCCTTCTGCTTGGCCGTGCTTTTATTAAAAGTGCTTGGCTACTTCGCTACTTGTGAGAAGAGGACAATTGGGTAAAAGCATTTTTATCGGTTGCTCTTGCATTCGTTCTTCTTGGATTCTTGCACTTTTGTGAAAGTTAGAATTTGGCCGGAAACGGATTATGTACAGAATTTAATTGGGATCCGAATATAGTAAGTCCAAATAAGACAATTAATCAAGGCGTGCGGGAGGCAAGTACGTGTCTGAGGGCGACCACACACCTTATACATTGAGTTAAAGGAGTTTTTATATTAAATCTTGCTGCTTATGTAGCAATATAAAAATGAATAAAGTATTATATTTTTTAATAAACTATCCAATTCAAAAAGTTTTATTCAAAAAGATCTCACATTATTCAAGTTAATCACGTTTGAATTTTTCAAGAGTCGTTTTTCGATTCTCAAGATTTTTTCCTTTTACTTTTCAGACCTGCACGGGTTTCTTCAACATTTTACTCGTTTGCCATTGGTCAGACTTTTGCGCAGCCAACCAATAGCAAGCAAGGAAGAAGAAACTGTATGTGTTATGCTTATGTGTATATGTTTATGTAGTGTGCCGAAGCAGCAACTAACGTGGTGAGAGGAGAGGTCGCGCAAAGAAGAGGTGAAGTTACGCACTCTTAGAAAATATAAACTTGTGCGACATAAGAAGTAATACTATTACAATATAAGTGTGTTATATTATTATGAAAATCATACGGTATTTAAATAACTATTAAATATAATCATTTTTTTTCAGTGTGAAACTTCTTAAAAGAAATCATGGCGTGTTACTTTATAAATCTTTAATTATGTTAGATTTAATTATGTTAGAAAGAATCTCCTGAAACTCAATTTATCATGTCTTTTGAGGCTCAACTGTTGGGCAGTGAACCTGATTGTACAACTGTCTTGGAATGCTCAGGATGCTGGTGTGATATTGACTTACTAGAATAATATCAAGTTAAGAGTTTCATGTATGAAAGTATATACTGTATGAAAGTATATGAAAGTACAATATATAGATAGATATTCATCCATGGTTCATAATGAGGTGTTAGAATTTTTATGGTTTTCATTCATAAACACAAATTTGATTCAATGTTTTTTTTTATTTTTACAGAAAATTGGATAGTACATTTATTTTCTTAACGCTATTTATTTTCTTTACACAAATTTTTGGTAATTCCTTTTACAAATGTAGTCGTAAACAAGACTTCTTCCGGAGCACTTGTATCGCGTACCGCGCCAAGGCAAATCACTTCGAATAAAACCGAAATTTAATCGAAGCAACAGCCACCTGTTTAGTATTTTCAAGTATTTAGATTATTTCGAGCTTTCTTCACTCCATCCCTAAGGATGCATAAGTTATTTTTACAAGCGAAATTAAACAAGTCTTGGATTTTTTTAGGATTTATTCTAGTAACTAGCTGCTGTTCACAACAATACTTCAATTCTTGTGTTTCAAGCTTTATTGCAGCTGTCACTAAATCTCTTAAAAATTCAGTGGAAACTGAAGTATAGTTCATTGGAGCACCGTAAATGTAATATAGAATGAACTCCATTGTTGCTGGTTTCATTGGCAACCTCATTATAAGTCTCTTTTTAGAATCAACTTGACGTTTGAGAAACCTTGCGAAAAAGCGGCTTTTACTGGACAACATTGATTTGTCCACGTAAAATTTTGATTCTTCTGCTATTAGAGTTATATCGCCATGTGTAGGAGCTTTTTGAAACATGCATTGGAAACTGTTAATTAAGCTGGTTTTATCCGCCTCGATAATTTTATTCGATGGATCTGTTTCGTCTAGGTTTGATGGAGCTTCATCATCCATGATTACTCGACATTCTATTATTACTGAACCAGTTTTTCCAAGAACCTTTAAAAATGTCGATCTACGATGCAAATAGAATATATATATAGTAATCGGTTGGTTAATGACTCTGAAAAACATTTTTTCATTAAATCTATTCGACTGCTCGTCGATTAAACATATGTTCACAAGAACGTTTTGTTCTTTTTTCGATTCAGGTTTCTTCACGCTGAGCGCAAATCCTACTTTCTTTGAATGATAATCCACCCATGTGCCCCATTTTCCTTTGGGATAGAATTGTAGAGACCAGTACAGTTTTTGATCACGTCCCTGTGTAACTTGGGTGTCCATTTGAACGAAAGATTTCCAGTGGCAATTCATATCATTTTTTTCGAACTCCCATAAAAAGACGTACTCCGTGGGCTTCGATGATACTTTCTTGTTGTCATCTTCGTTCATAGATCTATAACATTTAGACAAATAAATAAAATGAGTATATTAATCATATGAATATAAATGGAAATAATTGTTCAAAAAATTCAGAGTTGATAGATTTTTTCATTAAGTTTTAATATCATTGAAAGTACTCTCTTTATTTTGATTAAGATGCGCAAAGTTCTTCTGCGCACGCGTTTCTTTTGTGTAGAATGTGCTCAAATTTTTTCCGATTTTTTTAAAAGCAATCACATTGCTTAAAAAAACTATTTATGAAAAAATCAGTTTTTTAGCACCGGGGCGGAGGGAAAACGTCATTTTTCTCCGCTCGGACAAACAGTTTTGTTAAAGGTTTGAAATGTTCGATTTTCTACGCTACTTTCTAGCGTGAAATGAGGGCCATTTCATGCCTGAGTTGGGAATAATTTTTTTCAATTTACGATTTAAAAAAAATTAAAATTAAAATTAAAATTAAAATTTTTTAGAGTTCAAATAAAATTAGTCTGACTTTTCGCTTTCTTGATTTAAAAATAAAACTTTATTTTACGCAGAAATAAATTATTAAACTTTTATACCTTTTATACTTGTTTAATAGTATAATAGAATTGTTAAATAAATAAAATGTAAGATTTCTTTGTTCTCGCTTATGCGCATGAAATTCAAATTTTTATGGTCGTTAAGCCGTACGGTTAGAACAGGGATGAGAAATGTAGCCGAAACGGCAGAATGTATGTTTCGTGGCGGTGATAGTGGGGAGATTCGGCAACGTCGTACGAGCTCTTTAAAATATGAATGGAGAATAGCGCCAAATAATTAGAGTA
>UCOM01000939.1:0-55558 GCA_900474385.1 Ormyrus pomaceus
CGTTGCCTTTGCCCCCCCCCCCCTCCTCCCCGACTTACGCGTAACGGCCCTCTTGTATATATTTCGCGCGATATTCCGCCAAATATTCATGCATTCTTTCGTTTCGCAAGTTTTTATAACTCCGGCCTTTACGGTCCCCCGGCGTCTTATAATTATTCCGAGTATCTGTTAAAACCCCCACGCCGTTTCTGCATCTTAATTAGTTTCATTAGAGCCTACGCTGGCGTAAGGCCGAGAGCAGTAATTCTGAATTTTTACTTTGTCTTTTCAGTAGGCCGAGTTGAAATCTTTGCTGTCTTTTTTTTTTTTTTTTTTTTAATAAATCCGCACCAAATTGAAAAGTTTATTAAACGAAATTTAACGGCAGTAACTCCCTCGAATCGAAATGCCTGTTATCCCGGGGATTCATTGTCGCGCGGAGGGGTTAATATGATTCTTGATTCGTTTCTCACAAAAGACGCGTCCTCGCCGTTGTCGTCGTGCCTCCCCGAAGGAAGGAGCATATCTAAGATGCAATTTCCAAATGAAAGCCAGCCATTGTACCGCTGAAGAGCCAAGAAAGCTCGATGTACTTTCTTCTCTCTTGTGATCTAATCCGCGCTTTCAATTTCCAGTTTCGTTTCTTTGTCAGAGAGACCTCGCCTCCCGGGCAGTTTTTATTATTTTTTCGGCAATCTCCCGGTTTATGAATAAATTTAATGAACTCGGGTTCCACGACTTTCTTAATTGATATTCCACTTCTGAATCGACAATGCGAACTCTTGAATTAGCCATTCGGGTATAAGCAATATCACGGTAAATATTATGTACGATGACATATCTTTTCATTCGCGAGCTTTTCAAGGAAACGTTAACTTGGCGGAGAAAACGAAAATCCATTCTTTGCTCAGCAGGCATATAAATTCAGATTGCCAGTTCTTTACAGAATTATTATAAGGCTTTCATTTGCTTCAACAAAGGCTCTATAAATTTGTACCCCGACTAAACCTTATTACCGTACAATGATCTCTTTTATTCTCAGGAATAAAGTTGAAAGTGGATGCAAAAGAGCGATTTTCCTAGACACATTCATCCCCTTGATTTGCCTTATCTCCATTAAAGGATCTCGTGATTCTCACCTATATTTCTTCCCTTTTCCCCGGATCCTGCTCCTTTCTTCCTCAGAAGCGAATCACGCCAGGGCCTAAGATTTACAGCCGATGATCCCCGGGCCGAAGCCAGCGGAAGAGAGAAATTCCATTTCCTTGGCGGGCCTTCGACGCACTGGAAATTAAAAGGCTCTCCCCACCCGCCCGGCCGTTTCCTCCCTCTAATGCACTACAAGATATACGTATATAAAACACGGAGCTCAGCCGCGCGGCGCACAAAGCAGCTCTCGCGCGCGGCGAAAGGAAAAAATCGCGGCCGGAAATCTCGCGTTAGATGGGGGGAGGGGAGAAAGACGAACGAACAGAATGGCTTTCCCTTTCGGCGCGCGCGTATACATTTCGCCCTCTCGAGGGCTTATATGGGCTTGGCGGCGGCGACGGCGGCGGCGGCGGCGAGCAGACCTTACGCTCGCGCCCCGCGCAACATTTCCTAAATGGCCCTATACACTCGCGTGCTTTCGTCTGATAAATGGTAATAGTACGGCGCGACGCGTCGCCGGCACCGATAAACGCGCACGAGCCCGGCGCGAGCGAGGGACGCGAGGGCGAAAAAAAAAAAAGAAAAAAAAGAATCAAGCGTTCGGGAGTGCTCCTCGACGAGCGCGCATTTTCCTGTACTTCGCGCTGAATCACGCGCGGATTTTCCCTGGAACCCCCCGCGACGAACTATTGTTGAACATTTTTATTTAAACAGTGTGGCGCTCTGCGCGAAGGTGCGGATCATATGCGATTTTGAATGGAAAATCAGAAAATCAGAGGGTCGCGATAGAAAACTGCGTTCCGGAGCGCAAAATATTAGGCGCACATTCACGGCGATGAGCTGCAATGCGACTTCTTTCATATACGCGACGGGCAAATAAAAATACGGAAAAAGGCGGCGCAGAGGACGCGGCGCTTTTCCTTTGAATGCGACGGCTTCGAGAAATGGCTTTACAATCGATTTACGTCGCGGAATCACATACTTCGAAATTTGCCGGCTATTTGTGCGCGAATTTCGTCGACAACTTCGAGCATAAATCCTCTCCTGCATAGCTACTTTCGCGAAAACAGTTGGAAAATTTGAGCAAGTCGCCAAACATTGAAAAAGACATAGAGTTGAAATAGACCTCGCCGAGCCCAGTCATGGCCGGGATCACGTTACGCGTAGAAAATCAGCATTATCTCCAGCTTATCTCGCAGGAATGCAATGATGCGGTATCAAAATACGATGCGTTATTTCACCGGGGGTCCCCGCACGTAACAAGTCAGAGGGCACACGGAGGCGCGAACAATGCCGCGCTCTTTCTCACGAAAGCTCTTTCATTCTCTCGAAAGCCAAACAGCGCCCTCCCGAGCGGAGTGCCGACTTTCGCAACGGAACGGCAGCTGGCGATGCTTATCGTCGCCGGGCCTCCTCTTCTTGCCTCCGCGAGTTAATTGCCCGCGGCTTTCTCCCGGTTAAATCCTCGCGAGCTCCTTCCTCGCTTTGTCTGCCCGCCATTTGTCACGGAGCGTTGTGATTGAAATTTTTGCCAGGCAGCCACCTCTCTTTTCGCCGAATTAGCGGAACGAATTTTTCATTAAATTGCGCCATTCGCCATATATATACACATCTACCGCGATCTACTTGGTGCAGTTAACTCTAACCTACTTATTTGACATTGTTGCAGTGCTACGGGACGAGTTTCGAGCGGAGCCGCAGAACACGCGGGTAGCCGCGGGCGAGACGGCCCTTTTGGAGTGCGGCCCACCGCGGGGACATCCGGAGCCGGTCCTCCAGTGGAAGAAGAACGGCCACGTCATAGACTTGGAGAGCAACAAACGGTAAGTTTCGAGGAGCACCGAACTTGCTACATGCCACTCGCCCCTCTCTTCCTTACTGCAACGCAGCAACTCGACAGTTTCGTGGCTTTAATTCAATATACCCCGTAATGGGCTTTTTTCATCGTAGTTTCATTCTGGTAACAGTTTTTATGTCAATTTCTACCGCAATCGCAGTTGGGTGAAACGATATCTCGAGTTTAAAACTCCAACAATTCGATCATTTCAATATAATAAACCAGCAGCCGTCAAAGGTCTAAAAGAACCATCCGTCGTGCAAAGCGGCGCGGCCGAAATTTACAAATTCGCCGTAACGAAGCAGAAGTAAAAAGAAACAATTTATCTTATCGGAGGAGCTCCGCGAAATTCCGACCGCCACGAAAAAAAAAAAAAAAAAGCGACGGAGAGCGAGGGTCGCAGTCCTCCGGGAAATTTGTCGTAATTGTTATTCCAAACGTCGCCGGGGAGCGAACGAGCGGGCGTCAGGTAAAAGAGAGGACCGATGAGTCTGCCGCCCGGAGGAATCGGTACCAATGAAAGAATAATCCGGACAAGCGGCCGTAATCTGCCGGTGTGCATTTGCATGAGAATGGCCGCTAAAGGATGTCCCCCCATTATTCTTGCCGCGCCGCGCGGCCGCGTTATCTCGAGCCCTCCTGCCTGCCCCCCGCCCCGCGCCAGCATAGCTCTGACGCTCGCCGGAAATACGTCTTCGTTTCGGCTGCAGCGCGAATGGCCCCGAGCGTTGGATTTCCGTTTCTAGTCGAGAAAACATATTCCCCCGACGCTTTTACCCCCTTCCGCCCGCCGTCGCGTTAGACTCAAATTTCGTATACTCTTTCGGCTCATCTCTTTTTCCGCTTTCGATTTCTCGCGGGCGCTGCATAAACTTTTCTTTGCTCTTCCGGTTACTTTTGAGCCGATGCAAATTTCTGCTAGAGAAATGCCATTTTTCTCATCTGACGCGTCTCGCTTTGATTTTCGGTGGACCAAAAAAATAGATCTAAAACTCGAAAAATTTTAGTATTTATTTTATTTCATCAATTACTTTTCCACTTTATATACAGTACGCCATTATTTTGACAATAAGTGCGCGAAGAATCTCATTACGCGCGAGAACACAGTCGACATGCGGATTTATATTTATTGCATTCGATTTTCGAGCTGTGAATATATTATACGATTTCGTACGTGCGCAGACGCTTTAAAAACCAATATGATTGTTTTGTATTTCTCACGTACCTCGAAGTGCACATTGAAATCCGAATATTGTGTACGTTCTATTTCTGAATAAAAAGCTCTCTGATCTTTTTCGAGCTTCGGGTATATTGTTATGAGAGAAATGCAGAGCAAAAACTCGTGCAATAATAAAACCGTAGAAATTAATCAAAAATATTGGAAAGCTATTTTTATTTGAAAAAGCTTCCGGATGTAACTAAATTTATAGCTTTCCGTTTGAGCGGTTAATAGATTTGCACTTTAGTTGAAAGCTTTATGCATAATTCAAAAATAAATTAAAGTTTGCCACACAAAGAAAATGTCATTTCCTTCAAATGCAAATTTATGGCCGCCGGCAAACTTTTTATTCCAAAGGATATTCCGTTAAAAGATGTACAAAGTTTAACCTAGATTTTAGTGATCTCTTGAAAAAAGAATAGATTACTCTTTAGGCCCCCTTAAAATTATAGATCTTTTTTAAGTTTTACCAAGAGAAAAAGAAAATGATGAACAGAGCTGTAAAGAGCGAACGTCTTAAGCTTCAAAGTTTTGCCTTTGTGTCTTTTTAAAAGCTTTGTCCGTTTGATTTGCTAATAGTCTTTCTTCCGCGAAAGTAAACAAGCTCGGCTCATTGTTCGGATTGACTACTTCGCGAAATGAATTCGCAGCTTCATTTTATAAATTATTATCAATCCAATTTTCTGGTCCCGGGCACTTCTACCTGCTCTACTTATAAATCAAAGTGTAATTATTCAGTTCTAAAAATACACTTCGTATACCATAACGGGCCGCATGAATAATGCAGTAAACGCACACACGTCTGCTCTCTCTCTCTCTCTCTCTTTCTCTCTTGGCAGTTTCCATTGGAAATCCATAAATATCGGGGCTTGCATTAACGACTCTTAATCTAATCGCCGACGCGGAATGTTCAAACAGCGCTGAATTACGGTCCGGCGGGACGTTTTTACGACGTCCCTCGCAAGCAGCGCCCGAGCAAAAAAGCTCTCCCTCCCGCGCCTTTACACCTTCGCGCTTTAATTCGGTGCAATAAAGGTTTGCTTCCTCGAGAGTATTATATACTCGGGAGGAGTTTCTTTTGTCGGCCGATCGATCGGCCGCCGCTGCGGACTGAACAGCCGATAAATTAGAGCCACTAATAGAAATGAAATCCGCTCCGGAGCTCGGCGCTCTTCGCCGCCGCGACGCTCAAATTAATTGATACTATAAATTAGAGGACACAATCGGGAGGCTATCGATTCCCTCGCTCTCCCCCGGATTCTCCGGGCTCGCGGCGCTTTGTAAAGGCCGACTCTTGCGCCAAGCAGGAGGCTCAACGCCATTCCTTGCGGGACTTGCCGGAAATTTCCATTCTCCGGCTGCTCTCCGAGTTTTCGCATCTTTCCCCGTTTCCTCGCTTCTTCTCGCGACTTTGTCGCCCGCGAGCCTTGCCCTGCAATAACGATTATTACTGTTCCTCCCGTTATCGCACCCTTAAACACTACTTCTAACGCTTTTCCAATTTCAGAATGTCACTGGTAGATGGAGGAAACTTGATGATAACCGATGTTAAGCAGTCGGACCAAGGAAAGTACCAATGCATCGCCTCAAACATAGTCGGAGTTCGAGAGTCCATCATTGCCACTCTCACCGTCAATGGTAAGCTTCAAGAGAATTATTGATCACTCGAGAGAAAAGCTCGAGAGAGCCTAACCGTGATGAAAATCTACTTGCAGTGAAACCGTACTTCCTGAAAACCCCGGAGAACCAGACGATCCTGATGGATCAGACGGCGGAGTTCGCGTGCCGCGTCGGCGGCGACCCGCCCCCGGAAATACTCTGGCGCAGACACGACGGCAAAATGCCGATCGGCCGGGCTCACATTCTCGACGACAAGAGCCTGAGGATCGAGCGAGTCATGCCCGCGGACCAGGGCACTTACATCTGCGAGGCTGAGAACGGCGTCGGCGCCATCTCGGCCAGCGCCACGCTCACCGTCCACTGTAAGTTTCATACTGCTCTCTCAATCCTTTTTTCGCTCGAGAGAAAGGTTAACAAAACCTGAACTTTGCAGCTCGGCCGGTCTTCACAAACTTCCCGAAGGACGAGTCGGCGAGTCCGGGCTCGGACGTGACCTTCGCCTGCTCGGCGCGGGGCGTGCCGGCGCCCTCGGTCTTCTGGACCCGCGAGGGCTCCCAGGAGCTCATGTTCCCCGGACACTCGTACCAGGAGCGCTACAGCGTCGCCGAGGACGGCAGCCTCCTCATCAAGCAGATCGTGCGCAAGGACGAGGGCCACTACGTCTGCAGCGCCATCAGCCAAGTCGGCGCCACCACCGCCACCGTCTTCCTCGCGGTCAGTACATCATTCTCTTTACCCTTCCGCTCGAATTTCAGCCTCGAAACTCACGAGCTCGACGTTCCTACAAACAGGTTGCGTCGACCGAGGAAATACCGCCGCCGATAATCGAGCTCGGCCCAGCCAACCAAACCCTGCCCCTGAAGAGCACCGCCTCCCTTCCCTGCCGAGCCGTCGGCACGCCGACCCCGAAGGTCAACTGGCACAAGGACGGTCAGCTGGTGCAGCTGAGCAACCGCATCACGATGGCGAGCAACGGCACCCTCTTCATCAGCGACCTCCTCAAGACGGACTCCGGCATGTACACGTGCATCGCCTCCTCCGAGTCCGGCAACACGTCCTGGTCGGCGGCGCTGACGGTCAGCGCGACGACGACGCTGCACCGCACCCCGGACGTCTCCGAGCTGCCGCAGAATCCGAGCAAGCCCAGAATCGTCAACGCGACCAGCAACTCGGTTACCATCACCTGGAGCCCCGGCCACGAGGGGGCCAGCAAAATTGTCGGATACCACGTCGAGTACTTCAGCAGCAACCTGAACACCGGATGGGTCGTTGCCGCCAGCGGCATCACCGAGGACACTTTTACCGTAAGCGGAATTTTGCGGGCATTTTGCGGCACGCTCGCAAGCTGGACCACTCGTAACGTGCAAATAATTTTTCAGGTTACGGATCTGAAGCCCGATACCAATTACGTTTTCTTGGTACGAGCGGAAAACAAACATGGCTTATCGCTGCCCGGGCCGCTGTCCGACGTCGCTCACACGACGGGCGTCGATCAGCACTCGGTGCCTCAAACCGAATTGATTCGCGCCAGAGATCGCCTGAACAGCGACATTCTACACCTCAGGGAAGTCATTCCACTGAGCAGCACGAGCGTTAAAATAATTTGGGATGTAAGTATTGTTTATTTGTTTATTAAATGCAGACGGCAGCGATGGATATCTAATCGATGATTGCCCACGATTTTTAGATTCTCGGTGCACCGGACTTGGTCGACGGCTTGTACATTCGCTACCGCGAGATGTCGGACAAGCCACCGGAATACCAAATGGTCACGGTCATGAACGCCGGAGCGACGAGCTACGTCTTGGCGGACTTGAAGAAATACACGCGATACGAATTCTTTCTTGTACCGTTCTACAAGACGATCGAAGGTCGCCCGAGTAACGTGAAACTCGCCATGACTCTCGAGGACGTACCCTCCAGCGCACCGGAGAACGTCCACGTTGGCATGATCAACTCGACTTCTGCCTTTGTCCGCTGGTCCCCTCCGCCTAAAAATCACCACAATGGCCAACTCGTTGGCTACAAGATTCAGATAAAAAGTAACAGTAGCAACAAGATTTTGGGTCAGATGTCGCTGAATGCCTCGACCACCTCAGTGATCATCAACAGCTTAACGAGCGGTGGTCTTTACACAGCCCGAGTTGCTGGTATGACTCACGCCGGGCCTGGACCGTTCTCCAATCCAACCCTGCTAAACATGGACCCTGGCCAGCTGACTCAACACCCACCCCGAACCGATCCGAATCACAATGGCAGCTCCATAGTGAAAGAAACCTGGTTCCTCGTGCTCATGGTAATGATGGTGTTCAGCGTGATAGCAGCACTGGTGGGTGCCCTCTACCTGAAGCGCCGCCAAGCGTTGAGCAAACAGCTGGGACACCTGAACGTGCCCGTCGGCACGGCCAACGATATCTGCCAATTGAACAAAGATACCCTCTGGCTGGAACGCGGCTGGCGTCCAACCAACAGCCTCCAAAGCGGCGGAGGCAGCGCCGACAAGGATTGCGAGACCAAGCTGCTCAACAATCACATGATCGCTCCGGGCATCGTCAGCATGGCTGGCTCCGAGTACGCCGAGGTCAATCTGACTACATTCTACAATACCAGGAAGCCATCGGCACCGCCCGAACCCTACGCCACGACGACTCTCTGCGTGGCTAATCGCAGCCCCGATTCCATGGAAACGAGCGGCCAGAAATCAAACTCGAGCGACTCCTGCGTCAAACCTGATTACTCCAGCCTCGAGTCCGCCCAAGACCACAACAAGTCAACCATGTCACCCAGCAGCGACAATGCCAGCAGCGTCTACACCGACGACAACATCGATCACCGGCGACAAGCTTTCCGCCAGCAGCAGCAGCAGGACTCGCAATCTCAGACCCTCCAGAGCCTGCCAAATTGGTGCGACATGCTGCCCCCTCCACCGGAACACCCGCCACCCGGCACCCTCTCCAACCGCATGCAGCAACAGAGCGCAGCGTTCAGCCCGCACCTCGGCAAGCGCAGCCTCACTCAGAACGGCCTAGACTGCGGCTCGACCACCAAATCTCAGAGCCCACCCACCCCGCCGATCCGCGTCGGAGGTAACACCTTCTCCTCCTCGCCCACCCCCTGGAGCGGCTGCACTCAGGGCACCCACGAGTCCGGCAGCCACCAGGCCAGATACACGACTCTCCCGCCCCAGACGAATCCGCCACCCGTACCCTCATTCCCTCAGAACTTCAACCACTACGACGTCTACAAGGCGCAGGAAAACGAGTACGAGAGCGGCTCACTGATCTACGGCCACCAGAACGGACTACTTGCTAACGGAGACGACTACAGGAATCAGGAGACCTCCGGCTTCAACGCCCGAGGCCCGCAAAAGCACTCGAACGAGGAGAGCAGCTTCCGACTGAACGGCGACATGTTCCGCAACGACGGCCTCTACCAAGCGGACAACGACGAGTGGGACCGCAAGTCCTGCGACTCCAACACCCACTCCGACATGTGCTGCTCGTGCTCCGAGTCGAGCTGCCTCTACGCCGACACCATGGACTACAACAACCAATTCGCTCCAGCCCCGATGCAGCTGAACGCCTCCTCCTGCGGCAGCCAGCACAACGGCACTCGCGGCAGCGCCGGCTCCAGAGGACGCAACAACACCAGCCCCCGCCGCCGAAATCGATCCTCCTCGCCTAGCTACAGCACCGACAGCAACTACTCCTGCATTCCTCAGAGACCCTGCCCGTCCGTCAATTCTCAGGACAGACTCAGGCATACTCGCAGCAAGGGTGAGCATTTTTTTTTTTTTTTTTTATTTTCTTTATATTGCGCACGACTAAATCCTCTTGCAAATGCTCAAGATCACAATGACTTTTTCATTATTCCAGACAAAGTGCCCAGCTTCTCCAGATCCGAGGTTTTCCCGCAACACAACTCATCAGCCACGAACTCAATTGGAAGCTCCAGCAGCCAGCGCTACAATAAGCTGAACAGCCTCTTTATGGCCGGCAGCAGCAGCGGTAACCCCTCCGAGGCCAGCCGTCTCAGCGATCACCGAGACAGTTAAATCGTTTTTGCGTAGACTCTAAGAGACTTGGAGCAACTTTGCGTCAGCAAAGCCGAACGAGCAAATACTTGCCACTATAGACCGCGATATTCTTCGATTTAGGAAAGGATTATCGAGAAGGATAGCTAACAAAGAACTCATTGTAAATAAACGATACAATGCGACAAGAGAAAACTGAAAATTTAACAGCCTTGAGAAAAAAAATTGATTACCGTTAAGTCTTGCGTAAATCTAAAGGCTTTCAATCGAATCTCGCGAATGAAAAAGAACGAAATCATAAAAGTTTGATCTTAACAGAAAAGAAAAAAGATTTGGAAAAGACACGAACGAAATATCTGATACGAACATTTTTTTATACGACGAGGCATTACTACTCGCCGAGCATTTAAATATCGTTAAAAAGACAGGGCACAATGCGGCTCACTCATAAATGTTCTTTTTTTCCAAATAATTGTTATTGTGTTTGAAAAATGACATTAAAAAAAAATATAAAAAAAAAACTCTTCAGTTTCTCAGCATCGTGATTAACTTTTCTTTTGATTCTTACGCGAATCAATTGACAATTGTAATCGATGCGATGTCGCCAAAAAAGGATGCATATTATTTTCAATATAAACGTTCCTACATCTTTTTAAGAGGCGACTTGCGATATTCGTACTAACCGGAACGAACAATTGTACGTTTCTTCCAGAACAAAAACCTACTAAACACTTGCACACTTACGTAATATAAAGTAAGCGACTAAAGCGTTTCAGTTGTATAATCATATCAAATGATTTTTTGTAAACATTGTACAGTGACGAAAAAATGAATAGTCATTAGTTATTAATTAATTTACTTATCACATAGACATATAAATATATATAAATGCGTCATAGTTTGTAAGGGAAGCTTAGGGATCTTACGCAGCTAACTATCGAATGTTAAGGTAGCTCTCCGACAGCTAAGTGAGAATGTGAATATTCAACTGCGATGAAAAAAAAAAACGCAATCGGGTGCCGTTTTTATGCTTTAGGGTATTCGCTATTAAAATCCTTGACTGTTTGAAAATTGTAGAGAAACTCGAGTGGTTACGCTCGTCTGCCATCGTAGAAAATAACTTCGTCGAGCGAGAAGTTTCTCAATTTTTTTTTTTCAAATTGATGTACAGTATAAATATATATAGTCTAATATAAGTGCGTCCTTCCATCGTAACTATAGTTTATAGCAGAAATTGTTTCTCTCGTTGCAGCTCTGTAGTTGATTATCCTAACAATTGTTATACTGATATTAACAAGGAATTATTAAAATGCTTTTTTTCGTTTTTTCGAAATGAACTGTTACAATACTTTACTGCCGATAACATGTTCAACATGCCAATACTGTTTAGATGAATTTTACAACTTAATTGTTATCGAGTTGAAAAATATAGCACCTGCGAGTCTATATAGTTTCAATAATATACTAAAAGACGCTGACTCGTACTCGAGCAAGTAGCACAAATTCTTTGCGATATTTCTGCAACTGTACAATAAAATTAATATTGTTCGGAGTAACTGAAGCCACATTATGATTCGTGATTCACCGCTAACTAATGCATTGTCTCTGCCAGAATAACCGAACGTAGTCGGATTTGATAAGGATAAAAAAAAGTATAGACATTAGAAAAATAACTTGAAAGCTATATAATCGCTCAATGTAATTAATCGTGTATATTAGATGGAAAAATTTCTCGATGGACATTGGTGTAAAACGTCTCACTTGAAGCATATAAAATGAAAACTAATAATAATAATGATAAACGGCACAATTATTCGATAACGAAGCTACTAACTTTTTAAACACACGCTGCAGACATTACGACACTGCCAACACGAAAAGTCTCTAAATTTTTTATAAACGCGCAGTAATAATTAAGCGCACGCACATACATCATGTTTCTAAAAAAATGAATTTTATTTTGTATACCATAGATAACGACAAAAATTGTAATTTTTATTTATTTTAATATCTCCTAACGTATTAAACAAAATTACGTTTTAACATTTTTTGATAAAGGAAATTATTGACTGCATGTATATGGATAAGCATACAATTATGATCTAAAAACAAAGTTCACACGATTCCAATTGTACTCAAATTTTTCGGAATCACGAAAAACTAGCCATTTTTATGTAATTCAAGGAAAATCCATCCATTCGTCGAACGACAAAATTGTAGATCAGTACGCTTTTCGATAAAGTCAAAAATGACAGAGCATTAGATTTCAATTAAAGAGATGAAAATGGAACACGTAGATAAACGTATTAGAATCGTTTTGAAGGGGTGATTCTCTTTGGAAAATTAGTCGTTTCAAATTCATCATACATAATAAAGAAGTTTAAAAAAGTGAGAGTAACATTCGAAGCTTCGAATCTCAAAGGGAAAAAAAGCTCTTGAAATTGAAATGCGCATAGCTATAAAGACTAGAATGAGCCACCGGATCGACGTACGTCAGGTAAATCGTATTGTATTATTTTTATAATTTCACCGTCACTGGTCAGTCGATACGGTGGCTCGCTCCAATGAATTTCGTTTTTGTAAGACACGCGCCGTTCAATTTAAAATTTTGATTTCGACTGGCATAAATAGGTGCATGGTTAAAAATGGCGCACAAGCGATGACTCACAGTTATATACAGGTCATATCGCTCAAACATACGTATATGTAAACGAAACACTCATACACGAAACCCACTTAAACACTCAATATGAACGAAAACTAAGTAAACAAGTAAAATGTATTAGAATGCATTATATGGAAAATGTCAATCGACCGATACGTACATGACTGATCCTACTAATATTAGAAAATATCCAGTACCGAATATCTAAGTGTAAACTCGTTTTCGTAGTATGTTCAGCGTAAAAGTCTTGCTGCGGCAACTATGGAAAAGTTCCCAAAGAGAATTCTCAAATTATATGCTGGATTCTCTCAGAATTTATTCGAAAACTTCAAAATAACAAAGCGTTTAAGGACAAGTGATTATTTGTTTATAAGGCTGCTTAATTAATTACTCCTAAGGCAGCCATTAAAGCTGAAATGATCATTACTGCCTTTCTAAAAAAAATTTTAAACTTTTTTCTCTCGTTTCGTTCATCCAATGTTCATGCTGTTTATTTGTATAGAAATTGAGAAGTGAGACATTTGATCTTTTACAGTCTACTTAGTGTATAAGATTATTTATTTCAGTTCTTAATCTATTTAAATACTATTTTAGTTTCAAAATTTACTGTAATATATTGATTATTGATTTTGAAAATTTTTGTTATATTAGTAGTAAGTAATCTTTTTTCATCGCATATGTATAAATTATTTTACGATAAAAGTCTTACTTCTTCGAAATGCCACATTATAAAAAGCGAACAAATCATATCAATTATTAAAACGCAAAAAATAGACATGAAATAAAAAATTTTTGTTTACTAAGAAAGTATTTGAGCTAGCATTTCGAGATATGTGATTTTCTTAAAACATGTATTTGAAAAAATAAGGCTGATAAATATTTTATTTTAAGCGAGTCTCTTCTCTTTTTACACTTTGTAAATATTAATGCGAACGAATGATCAGAGTAGAAGAAGGAAAATGGGAGCTGTATGTTTTATATAGGGTATCAATTTATTTATTAACGAATAATCGGTGATCGACAATGGTGAAAAGAGAAAAGTTCGTCAAAAACAAAATAACTCGGATTGAGTTATTATAAGTTTATAACCAAGATTATACTTTAAGACACAAGGAAACACGACTGTAGATAATCCGTAACAATCACTATTGTCGAATACTATGTACGTATAATATTATTGCATATTATATATCGATAATGATTAATAAAAGTAATGTTAAAAAAGTTTTTGCTTTCGTCTTTTTTATCCAATTCTATGAATTTTATCAATATTTTTCAATTTTTTTCTTTCTTAATTATTAAAATAATTAATTTTAGATTAGATATAAAATTATGGATTTACAAAAAGATATTCCTTACGTTACTGTTGAATAATTAATTAAGCTACAGATTAATTACTTTACTACTGAACAAATTCTCGAAATTATCGGAAATAATTAAATAATCGGAATCGAACCACGGCCGCCCGGGACGAAAATTGCGCAATATCTACAAAATATTATTGTTCCGGGAACAATTGTCTGGTTAAGCGTGAGCCCCAACCACTGGGCTATCGACACACTGACTTAATTCTTCCAGTGCCGATTATCCTAATTACGACTAACGTCTTCAAAAATCCACCAACCGTTATAATATATTTTATTTTACGCATTGTACGCAGAATTTATAAATTTATTGAATCGTAATGTTTAAAACGCTAAATCGCTTGTCTATTTTATAAATGTGATTCGAGAAACAACTTTTTCAAATAAAACAACTCACTTAAAAGGAAACAAATTTTATTTTTTCACATATATTCTATAATTGACAGAAAAAATAATAATATAATAATTATTTTATACTATTATTAAATATGTAATTAATACAACCAAATTCTTCACTTGGCATGATTTTTTTGGATACAAAAATCAAATTTCTCCATTAAAAATAACCAAAAGAGGCAGTTGCAATTCTGAAAGCACTTTCATTTGTAAATGCTAATTTCATTGAAATAGGCAAGAAAGTAGAAAAATGATATAACATTAAAATTTATTTTAATATTATTATGATGATTGTGTCTTAAAAGAGAAAATGTTATTCTCGATTTTTTAAATATATTACGCAAAATTAAAGTTTTAGGAGAAAAGTGAATTAAATTTTTTTTGTACCAAGAAATGTAAATTGAATTATTAAATTATTTTTTCATATTATATACATTTTTAAAATAATGTTATTTAAATTTAATTCATTGTGAAAAACTATAAATGACGTCTTAAGTTACTCTTTTAAAAAAAAAAATTTCATATTTTATTAAAAAAACATTTACCCACATTAAGCAAATCTCAAAGTCTCAAATTTATAAAATCTTACAAAACCTACTATACTATTGTTAAAAATAAATTGAAGAAATAATTTTAATGAAATTTTATCTACCTTAAACCATTACAACATTGTTTCATAAATATCTTGTATATTATATCACAAATACACATTAAAATTCAATATAAAATTCATTTAATGTTTTAAATTCAATTATCCACATCCACCTTTTTTGCAGCAAGAGCGTTTTGGTGCAACATACCTTCCTCCGCCACTATTACCCGTCAATGGATTGAAATCTAAACAAAATATTGCTTTTATTTTCTAGCCAACGACAATAAGTTTAAAAAAAATTACCTTTCTTGTAACTAGACTTTGAGCTTTCAGATAAATCATCATTTAATCGGTAACCTGAAGAAGCTTGACTTTCTAGCCTCAAAACTTCTTCTCTTTTCCTTGCTTTCCTCTACATTTCAAAAAGTATATTAAATAATCAATATTCTAATTATTTAAAATAGATCTTTTAATGATACAAACCTCTTCTTCTTTTTGAAGAGCAATTTCTCTGTCTCTCAAATATTTTTCTTGCATTTTTTCTCTTGCTAATTGAGTTGCTAACAATAATTCACTACTTAAATCAACATCTAAAAAATATTACATTTTCAAACATTGTTTATAAAATATAATTTGACATCATTTATTGTACTTACTCTTATGATACTTAGCATCGTATTCTCTTTCGTCCACTTTCTTTCTCCAATTTTTCCACATTTTGGAAATATATGGCCATGTATAAACTAAAATGACTATAGCACCTACTATATACCATCCCGCAGATCTTATTGCAGCCCAAACTAAAAAAACATTTCAAATAGATGCAGGAGCAATGACCAAACAGATTTTTTTAAGTCATAAAAAAAAAATAATTTTTTTGAATTATTTATTTAAGAATTGTATGAAAGTAAAAATTTAATAAAGTAATAATAGGATTTCGTAAGAATTTTAAAACTTACCAAATTTATGGTATGGAGGTTTTAACTCCCAATTAAATGTCTCAAACTCATCAATTTCATCATCATTCATTTTTATATCACAAAATAATCACTACTGGCGAAATTATAAAACGTAGAAACAACTAGAGACCATTTACAGATCAACTGTTGACGTTTTCACTTCCGTACAAATTTCTACCCACACAATTTACGTATTATTATATATACAAAATAAAGTTAGTCATAGATGTACGTTTATAGTGAGTGAAGGTAGTCGCGAGCGAAGTGCGGCAAACTTAAAATTAAAAAATGGAATTTCAAATAAAAGCGACTAGTCTAAATTTTAAGCAAGGAATTCAAGTTTTGAAAATTACAAGTTATTTCAAAAAAGAATGATCTTCGCTTCTTCGAATGCTTAATGATTTAAATACCTATCCTCGTAGACTCGACCCTGCTTCTAATATGAAAAAAAAATTCAAATTTTTCGCAGTACACGAAGCTATTCTTTTGTAATTACAGAAAAAACGAGAGCACGCGAAATTTTTGTGCAAACGTATTTTGAAAGAGCAAATTCCGCGGAATTATTTTATATAATTTTTCTTAAAAAAAGTTAATACCGTGTGCTCAGTTCACGGAGCTGTCACTAAACAATATGGCCGACGATCGGCGAAACTCTCTCTCTCTCTTTCATTTTAATTCGCTTGCACTCATGTGCAAGTGCAATGCGCGCCGATTGGTGGAATCGCGTCTGCAAAATACAAGTATAAAAACAAACATGCGTCACTTAACTACTTTGCTGCTCTGCACTCGGTCGAGAAGCGGGAAAGATGAAGCAACCTATCGTACGCCTTGTTACGATTGTCGGTTAGCCAGCAGAACTCTATTGATCCATTGTACACACGCGCCCGTAATAAAAAATGAATTTTTCCCGAGGAAAATATTATCGAAAAACTAAATCACTGATAAGGACGAATGCGTCTCGGCAAGATGGCGATCGAAATCGGCAACCTGTTAGTTTAGCGCGCAATTTTCAATCATCGCGCCCGCGCCCCGACACGCTTTTCAAGTTTTCATTTTCACCCGCGATAACTATATATCTCTCTCTCTCTCTCTCTCATTCGCTTGCATTCGTGTGCAACGCGCGCCGATTGGTGGATTCGCCTCTGCAAAAACATTCATTCTCCGTCTCTGCAAAAACAAGTTATAAATGAACGCGCGCCATTTAACTTTGCCGCTCTGCACTCAGTCGAGGAGCGGGAAAGATGAAACAACCTATCGCACGCCTTGTTGCGGCTGCCGGTTGGTCAGCAGAACTCTATAGTACGAAAGCCTCCTTTTTGTGCATTGCTGTTAAAACTTTTGGAAGGACGGTGCTTTCGTACAAGTGATTGTTCGGAAGTCTAGTTTTTCGGAAAATCTTCTATGCCTCTATCATACATCTATATTTAACTTTGGAGTGCGATAGCGCCCCTTAAATTATAAAATTAAAAGATATTTTTAAAAATCACATTTATCGAAGCACATTTAATTACTTTAAATAAAAAAATGGCTTAATAATAATAAGAATCAAAATTAAAGTAAACGCACATTGTTCATTATATATAAATTATTTCATTTTATATTTTATTTTAATTTTTTTTAATTAAGAGTTTTCCTCTTTACATAAAAACAATTAACCTATTAGGTTCAATCTTTATAAAATTGTAAATAATATAGAAAGACAAAAATATATAATTATAATATAAATGGATGGTTTTCTTAAATTAAATTTTTTTTTTAAATTTAATTAATGATTTAATTAATTATGAAGATTTTAATAATACATTTTTAGTATAACTCTTTAATGTCATTGTAATTGAATAAGATTTGATGTTTATATTTAAACTGTTTTATAATCTCAACCTTTGTATTATTAAAAGTATGGCTAATTTTATAGCTTAATTCTTTTAACTGATAAACATGATTTATAGAGTACAAGTAAATTTTTAATTTAAACATTTTTACAATAAGTCAATGATTATGTCTAAAATTACGTGCTTAAAATTTAAAAAAAAACGAAATACTATCTTACATTTTAAATTGTAAATTACAATAAACTTGTAATTTTTTTACACAATTATTTTGTATGTACATTATATAAAATTAATATCCAAATTTTTCGTTTAAATTTGTTTTTCCATCACCACTTTGATTTTCAGGAGGAACCCACATGCTGTAATCTTCTCTAAATTCTTCTTTGTCATAATCTTTTTGTAATTCTTTCCTTTGATGATTTCGTTTCGTATTTTTTTTCTTTTTCTTTTTTAAGTTGACATTGTTTTCAGTCTCACATTTTTCATTACCATCATCGATAGTACTTTCTTTATCTTCTGTTTGTAATGAAAGTTCTGTGTACTCATTAATTTTATTATATTGTTCACTTTCTTCAATTGGTGATTCTTCTTGAACTAGATTTTTGCATTCTTCTTTTAACCTTTCTTTTAATGGATCAATTAAATCTTCATCTTCGCTTAAATCTGTTCCTTCTTTGATTTCCATCTCTTTTATCTTCAATGAATCTTCAGATTTCTATTATAAATAAAATAACAACGTTTAATCAATAGCGTTATAAAAAAAAAATAATAAAAAAGAATTGAAAATATTTTTGGTTAAAGCACAACCTTTAAGGTATTTAGAAGAAAAAATGTTTAAAGAATATTACTAATGGAATGTTTATATTTTTTCTTTCTTGAATATTTAATATACAGTTAAATTTTTTTTTTTTTAAATTGCCTAGGTTTTTTACTATGTTACTTATCTACAATATGAACATTCTTATTAAAAAAAATGAGGACAATTAGAAGCCATGTGTTTTTATCACCATTTTGTTTCATTCAAAATAAAAAATCAATTTTTTCAGAGATTAGGTTTTATGAATTTACCTGCAATGATTTTGTCTTTTTCTTGTGACCAATAACAGCTTTGAGATCTTTAAAATCATCTTTTGACTTCTTTGCAATATTTGCAACATGAGGCTTCAATGGAGGTAAATTAGCTGGTTTTGCTATATTTATAAGCTTTAAAAGTTGCATTTCCTCTTTGCGCAAATTAAGGAGATCAATTTTCATTCTTCTGACTTCTGATTTATCTAATGCTGCAGTGCCTAATGAAGACATAAATGCATCCAAAGCATCCTCATTTGAATCATCTGTTGCATCCTGTTTCAATTTGTGTAAAGCTATTGTATTTTCTAAGTTAGTAATTTTTTCAGCAACTTTAGAATGTTTTTCTAACTGAAAATAAATTGTCAGTATTTAAATAATGACATTAATTATATTTAAAAAAATAAAAAAATATAATTAAGAATAAAAGTTACCAATGAATCATATGTTTCAGCCTTTGTTTCTAATTTTCCTGCCAATCTCATTCTTTGCTCTCGTTTTTTTTCTACTGCTCCTGTTCTATCTAAAAAGTTATCCTCATCAGAATCATAGTAATCCTCTTCTTCCCAATTACGAGTTTTCCTTTTTCTTGCTTCTATAAAAATACATAAAAATAATTTTAATTGTATTAAAAATGTGAATAATTATCAATAGATTTTAACAATAAATAAGTAGTAAAACTAACCATGATTTGCTTGTCTTAAAAGTCCATATCTATCCAAGGTACGACATGCTTCTAAGGCACACTGAATCACTGCTTCTTTCTTCTTTCCACTTACAAGAGCTTCTGCTCTTACTGTTTTTCCTGCACTAGTATCTATTGGCAAACTATTAAAAATAAAAAACTTTTATTAAAAAAATTCTGTGCTGTAAAGTGAATGAATTATATATAATATATATAATATATATATAATACTTACTCAACCCAACACAAATATTTTCCAATTCCTTTATCTTCTGTTTGATATTGTAAATCATATCCTTCTCTTTCAAACCATCCACGCAAAGTTTTCTTTGGATCATCCAAAAATAATTCTTCATTATTAGTTTGTGCATAAGGATTTTCTGTTAAATCTGTTTCTTCATCAGCATCTTCACCCATTCCCCAGTCAATGCCTTCATTTTCTTCTTTTTCTTTTCGTAATCTTTCTTCTTCTTCCTTTTCAAGTTGACGCTGTTTTTCTAACTTTTCTCGCTCTTCTTTTTCTAACCTTCTCATTTCTTTTAATTGTGTGACCGTTAACTCAGACTCTTGTTCTTCGTCATTTAAAGGTGTTTGAACTATGAATTTTCTTTGGCTACAACCAAATCTGATCATATGACCACCATGAAGACGGACATAAACTTTTGGTCGAATACGATTTCCATTCCAAAATGTACCATGGGTACTTTCTAAATCATAAATATATAAACCCTTACCATTTTTCTCATCTCCTACTTGTCTATATTGGAATATAGCATGGTAACGAGAAATTGTAGGATGTGCCATTGAAATATCACACGAAGGCAGGCGCCCAACTACATGGTAGCTTTTTTTAGAAAGATCTATTGTTTCTAAAATTACACCAGATTTTAAAACTTCTAGTTTATAAGTTTCCTCTGGAATTCCATTCCAAGAAGGTTCAATGTAAGGAAGAGCTATTTTCTTTTCTGTCAGAGGTTCTTGAAGAGCATCAGATTTTTCTAGCTTTTCCACTGTAAGTAAGAGTTCAGTTTTTACATCACTTTTTGATTTTTCTTCAGGTTTTGTAAATACTTCAGTTGCAACATTTTGAGGAATAACTTTTACTTTTGTAGGCAAACCTCTGCGAGGTCCAATAAATAACATGGGCTTTTTAAAGTTTTCTTTAATAGAATCAGTTTTATCTTCACAAGTTACATGTTTACTTTTTTCTATGTTTAAATCTGAAGATTTCACAGTTTTCTCACTCGATTCTTTTTCACATTCGATTTCCTCCATATTAGTTTCTAATTTTCTAATTAAAATACTGCTCAAAATGTTTGCATATACCGCATATAAATTATTTGTTCTAACCTCTACAAACACTTAATAAGCTTTTTTTCTCTTTAAAGAGTTAAAAAGAGTTATCTCTGCGAAGCGGGTTATGTACTCTACTATGAAGCTTTGCAGTTTGCAGGACCGCTAGTCGCTAACCGCTACCGCTTGAAAGCTTTGAATTTTATCCGTAAGGATCGCACATTCAGATGCCAGTGCTATAGTAGAATAAATTTTAACTTTTTAATGCAATAACCTAATAAGACAAAAATAAATCCAAAGGCATTTAATACATTTTTTCAGACACCGCTGGTTCTTAAAAGTTTAAAAATTTAAGTTTCGATAAACCCTTAAACTTTATTTTAAATATCTTTAAAAATTCTTAAATACAAAAGAAAAATATATTTTGTCGTCTGCTTCTGATAAATGCAAATAACACTTTGTATTATATTAGAAACAAAAATTTTAATGAAATTTAAAAATATTGACAAAATTTAAGCATATTTACGAAAATAAAAGCTTGCAACCATGATATTTAGGATATATCATCAACTACAACAAAGTAAGTTAATTAAATAATTATTTTTTTAATAAAATTAACCTTTTAATAAATTTTCAGGACTTTTAATTAAAAAAAAGACTGTGTCATTTTATAAAATTATAAGAAAACAAATTTCAACATCCAATTCAATATTAGCTTTACCACCTAACAGTAAAATGTATGTCTTTGATCGAAATTCAAAGTTTTTGCAAAGAGAAAGAGCTGCAAAAGCACCTGACGTAAATGTATATGATTACCTTAAAGATGAAGTCGGATACAGACTTTCTGACAGAGTATTTGATATTAAAAGAAAATTCAATAAAGCTTTAGACTTAGGTTGTGGACGTGGTCATCTTTCCAAAAATATTTTGAATGAATCTGTAGAAGAACTAATCTTAGCAGATTTGAGTCCAAGTTGGTTAGAGCAAGCAAAAACTACCGATGGCATCAAAGTCCAAAAAAAAATTCTTGATGAAGAAGATTTTTCACTAGAACCAAATACTCTAGACATTGTTTTCAGCTGTTTAAGTTTACACTGGGTAAATGATTTACCTGGTTGTTTTAGTCGTATATTAAATGGTCTAAAAAATGATGGTGTATTTATGGCTGCTGTGTTTGGGGGAGACACTCTTTACGAATTACGGTAAAAATATATATATCTACAGCAAATATTTTTTTATTACATTAAATGTTGCTTTTTAGTGGTTCCTTACAATTAGCAGAATTAGAAAGAGATGGTGGAATATCGCCACATATTTCTCCATTTGCAGAAATTAGAGATATTGGCAGTTTATTAACAAGAGCAGGATTTTCTATGTTAACAATAGACACTGATGAAATAGTGATTGGATATCCATCTATGTTTGAACTTATGTGGGATTTAAAAGGTATTTTTTTAAATTATATTTTTGTTGAATTAACAATTATTGCTCTTCTCTGATTATTAAAAGTAATTTTAATGAAAAGTTTATTTGATATTTTTTTTTAAATTATTCATTCATAATTTAAAAAAAAAATTTAACTCTTTTTAAGGTATGGGAGAAAATAATGCAGTTAGGAATAGAAAATTACATCTTAAAAGGGATATTCTCCTTGCTGCTGCCTCAATATATGATGAACTTTATGGGAAAATAAAAGAAGATGAAAGTAGATATATTCCAGCTACTTTTCAAATAATTTATATGCTAGGCTGGAAACCTGACGCATCACAACCAAAACCTGTTGAAAGAGGTTCAGGAGAAATTTCATTCAAAGATATTTACAAAATTGATGAAATTTTGAAGGAAAAAACAAAAGTGAAACTTACTGATGAAGATAAATAATTAAAATAAAATAGCATATATTGTAAATAATGTACAAAATATTGAATATAATTTATTTAATTGTTATAAATAAAATCTTTTTTATTTTTTTATAAATTGAATATTTATAAATAGATTGTTATAAATAAATTTTTTTTACTTTTTATAAATAATGAATATTAAAATATTTTGTTATTCTTGAAAAAATTATGTACATATTATTATTTAACAACTTTATTATTAAAATTACTCAGTTTTTATATTATCTTTATGTTGCACAACTCCTCTTTCTATAAGTTCTGGAATTTCTACAGCCAACCAAGGACCAAGCTAAAAAAATAAATGCAATTTATAATTATTCAAATAATAATTTATGCTTGGATCATAAATCTACACTATCACTCACTTTTAAATTCATCAATTTTACAATATTAAGATTTTAAAATTTAACTAATATTAAATTAAAATTTAGAATTATTGAACTTTTGGGTATTTTAGATTATTAATTACAAAACTATTAAAACTACTTACACCTAAAGCCATTGCATGACCTATACCAAACTTTGGCACATTCCTTGCCCACAATGGTTTGAAATGGTCAGTTAAACAAATTTTTCCACCTCTATACATTTTTGCAGTCTTTCCATCAAGTTCAGGTAGTGCTATTTCAGGTGCTGTTGTTGGATAAGTAATTGGAATCTGCAAACATAAGGCTTTTAACAATCTGCCACATAAAAATAAAAAAATGAAGCATTTAATGGATTATTACTTACGTCAAATTCAATATCAAATTCATACTTTAAAAGATTATGAATGTACCAGCACTTTCCAAACCACTTAGTTCCTTGTTCATTAGATTGTAAGCGAAACCAGTCATTGTCAGCTTTCTTATTATTTTCTACATACTAAAAAAAATGTTTATTAAAAATTTACATTTAATTAAAAATGTAAAAATAATTTACAGGTTTTTGTTATAATTTTTTTTTTATTGAAAAATCTAAACCATAGAAAAACTTGACCCATATTTTTAAACAACAAATTACTTAAGGAGAATTTACTTTGTAGGGTTAAACGCTAAAACACAACGCCATATGGTACTTCAACGTATTGTCACTCACTTTTATCAATGATAGATATTCTTCTTTTAACCTTTGGCTCCAAGAGTCCGTATCACGAGGACCTGCTTTTGTTTTTAACAGTGGAATACTGCTAAGTGTTTTTTTCGTCGACTCGTCTACCATTTTGATTGGTTTCTCACTTGTAAATAATGTAAGGGAATCAAGCCAGAAGAGCACGATTTTGAATTAGTAAAACACAACTTCTGCTCCAAACCAAATCGTGTATGGGTTATGTATGTCAAATAATTAAAGAAAGTCGAGTGTATTTATACCGTCATCATAATGTCATTGACGTCGTAATGATTCAACAGTGCGAACCTGCGAACTGTGCGAACAACTGTTAAGATCCTTTTTGCTTTTCATAAACGTATATGGAAAGTAATATTTTAATAATAAGTTAATCAAATAATGAGTGACTATATTTTACATAAATTGTAAATAAAACTACGTATTTTTATATTATTAAGAAGGAATGTAAAAAAGGTGACTGTCTTTTACAAATCATGACCATTCACACCGTATGAATACGAATAACAGAGAATAACCAACTGATGATCGAAGTCAGATGATTTTATAGGTAGGTATATACCTATATACCTTTATATCACAGCTTCGCTGGCCGTCCAATAGTAAGAGCCAATTCGCTCGTTCATCGTCTTTCCACTTTCTTTCGCTCTTGAGTGGTCAGACAACTGGCGACCCTAACTAAGGTCACGGATAGTATTTAGTACCACACGCTGTCTGCAGCTTTGGGTAGGTAGCCGAACGGTAATTCTTTTACCGGTATACAATTCGCTAGACGTCAAAGGAAGTATTTATACATGAAGTAGCACAAAAATTCAACAAGGATGGGCCAGCACGTTTCTAGAACGGATTTTGAGTGGACTTACACCGAAGAGCCACACGCAAGTCGGCGAAAAATTATTTTGAGTGAGTTCAACTTTCCTTTTATCCTGGTTAATTAAAGTAGGCAGTGAATCACGTGAAATTCTCAAAATTGATGACTAATTGATGTATTCTTATATTTTCTCAGAAAAATATCCACAGATAAAGGAGCTGTTTGGATATGATCCCAATTTCAAATGGGTTGTTACTGGAATGGTTTTGATACAACTAGTATCCATATTTATTGTTAAAGACTTAAGTTATCCAATGCTATTCCTGATGGCTTACTGCTTTGGTGGAGTGATCAATCATTCACTTATGCTTGGTACGTGTATTGATTTTTTAATCAATGTAATTTGATAAGCCTTAATAGCAAGAAATCTGAAATCATTACTTTAAAATTAAGATAACAATAAGTCAGATAACAAATTTTTAATTTTATTTTTATTGTTTAAAAATTCATCTAAAAATTTACATAATTAATTAAATAAAAAAAATAATTTTATCTAGTTTTGCAATTCTAAATTATAACTACGTAAAATAAATTTTTAAATATACCATAAATAATTTTTTTATTGCAGCTGTTCATGAAATTTCTCACAATCTAGCCTTTGGAGCTGGAAGACCAATGGCTAATAAATTGTTTGGATTTTTTGCTAATTTACCTATAGGTATTCCCATTTCAATTAGTTTTAAAAAGTATCATCTTGAACATCATAGAGTATGTATATTTTAATAAGAGATCATTAATTTATGTTTAATATAATATAATTATGAAATGTTAATACGTTTGTTATTTAAAAATTTCTATTAGTACCAAGGAGATGAAAAGTTAGATACTGACTTACCAACTTTATTAGAAGCAAAACTATTTTGTACAACATTTGGTAAATTTTGTTGGGTTATTCTTCAGCCATTCTTTTACTCCTTCAGACCTCTTGTGGTTTATCCTAAACCACCAACATTCTTAGAATATGTAAATTTAGCAATTCAGCTCATATTTGATGCAATAGTATGGTATTTCTTTGGTAGGTATTTGTCATTCTTTAAATATATTATTATCCAGAAAAGAGACATAAAAAATTATTGACTTCATTTTTAGGTGGAAAAGTTCTAGTATATTTCATTATGGGAGGTGTAATGGCAATGGGTCTTCATCCAGTTGCAGGACATTTTATATCCGAGCATTACATGTACAAAAAAGGATATGAAACATACAGCTATTATGGCCCTTTGAATTTTATAACATTTAATGTTGGATATCATAATGAACACCATGATTTTCCTGCTGTACCTGGATCTAGACTTCCTGAAGTAATTTAACATTTTTTCTTGTCTAGTAATTATATCAATTTTAAATTATTAATATAACACAACTTATTTTCAGGTTAGAAGAATTGCTTCTGAATTTTATGACAATTTACCACAGCACAACTCTTGGGTTTCTGTTTTGTATGATTTTATAATGGATCCAGACATAGGTCCTTATAATCGAATGAAAAGAAAACATAGAGGACTTAGTTTTTAAATGAAAAAAATTATAGTGATTGTCATAAAAACTGTAGTTAAACTATAATTTATTATAGTAAAACTGCAGTTGAACTATAATATTTTCGTACTTTACCATGTATTATAACATAGTATTTACTACAGTAGTCTACTATAGTAAAATACTAAAAGAGATTACCATAATATCTTATACTGTTTAATATAAGATCTAATAGTACGAAAATATTATAGTTAATTATAATCATATTATAATATTGTTTCCTAAGGAGCATTAATAAGGGACAATAACGTTTAGAGGGCTGTAAAGCCTATATATCAGCTCAAGTTATGGTAAGAACTATATGTGGTAATTTTAAAGGACGTTTCGACATCTTTAATCCCGGCCCTCTGAACGTTAATGGCGAATTTTTCAATGATAATACAAATTTTTTTGCCTCGGTAAGAACATTGAAACAATCAAATTAATTTATAAATTAATCAGAACTTAAAAAATTTTCATTTTGACTACTCCTTAAATAACAAGGATAAGCTTTCAATTTGTATTGACGAGAAGCACATAACATAACAAGAAACAAGTTGGAAGTAATATATGAAAGTATTATAGTACTATTCTTATTCATGGAAAACCCTTGGTGTAAAAAATGTTATTAAATTTAAAAATGTATGCATGCATCTAGTAAACTCTGTATAAGCTATGTCTTTATAATCGCGATTAAAAATATTAGTATAAAAAAGTTTATATTTAATAAAAATTATTAACTTTTTGAAATTCTCGTTAACTTTTATCAGTTTTTATCACGTTAATAGATGTCAAAATATGTGTTTATTTTCCACCAAGGAGTTGATTAAATGCCGTTTGTACATAGATTCTAGTCACATCTTAGATATTGCATTTTTTTAAATATTTTGCAATAGCAGTGGTATAGTGAAAATAGCTTCAATGTAATTTATGTCTTCTTTTTGCCAAACGTGAACATAATAAACCTTATGTTCACGTATTCGTATTATTAAATAATTTATTAATATCCATGTTTACTACAATTCCATTTATGTCAAAATAAGCGCTCTTTCCATTATTATAACAATGCTATCTATAAAGACCGAAAAAATGTTATTTTTATACAAAACGTCCAAATTGTCCTAAATATTCAATTATGCACTAAAGTTAAGCTGTGATTTATAATGCAATGTATCGAAATGCATGTTAAAGACTTGTACATTACCGTTTATAAGTAATAAACTTTGTTACAGAAAGAATCTGCGTTTAAAATTGATATAAAATTATGTTTTCAAATTATTTATTTTTTACTTATATTATAAATTATTATAGAAAGAATTTACTTTAGCACAATTCTTTACAATATTAATAAAATGAAAAGCTTTCAGAACATTACAATAACATACAGTTTTCATTCATTGAAAATGAATTTAATTTGAAATCTTTAAAAATAAATTAATATTTTATATTAAAAATTTTTAATTATTCATTTGCCTTAAATTCTACGGTCATTTTACTTTTATTTTTCTATATATTTGGATTTTTAACACAATTACAATTAATCAATTTCAAATACTTAAACAGTAACAATTATTACTAAATAATTCTAATAAACCTGTTGCTACAAAGCGTCTTGATTTAATGTGATGATAAGCAATCTTGAATATGAAAAGCGATGAAATAAAAAAAACCGCTACCAATTCATTGGCACTTAGCTTTCTCAAACCTAATTAATTATTTAATTATTTAAATATTTATACTGTAAATAAATAATAAATTATTATTTTTATTTTTAAGAGAATACGACCATATATACAAGCTTTAAAAAATTGATATTTTTTTATTGCTCAAGAATTTACTCCGAACCCTGTAACATACCGAACGTATCAGTTATAATTTGGATGAAACTCAATATTATGGTCAAGAGATACTGAAAGCAGGACCAACATCGGTTCTGCTCTGATATCTGCACACGGTTATACAGACCGCTGGAAGAGTTATTTAAGTTTATTAAATACTTATGTTTAAAATGCTTCGATACTCTGTATGTAGGGCTTAGTCCCGTATTTTTGAAGACATTTTTAGAGTAATGGTAACTATATACACCGTTAAACCGCTTGTGTGACAGTTCCTGATGCAAAAAAGTTGTAAAAATTAATAAAATCTGGTCAATTCGAACGAGTGCAAATATACACGTTAAACCCTCTAAAATTGAAACGACTGGTCTCTACTGTAGAATGTGCAAAAGTAATCCCCAACGAATTTTAATTACTCTCATTGCAAAATATACTCAGACAAGTATTTAATCTTCTATATATTATACAATCAGGCAAATATTTAAGCTTTTATACAGTACAATAACGCAGCATTACAAATTTAATTAAGAATCAAAAGTGAAAAATCTTTTGTAAAAGTATACATATTGTATAATGAATTTCGAAGCAGGTGATTTTGTTATCAGACAATACTCATTTTCTTTTGTGTTTTAAATATTTATTTAGCTATTCTCACAATAACAGTGAAGATAGTTAACATATAAATACCACTAAACCGCCAAATGCAAAATTTTAAAATAATTAAACTGCTGACAATCCAGTAATACAATTAAATATTTAAAATACAGTTTTTGTAAATTTGAGGTAGCTACAATTTTAATAAAATGTATTTGTAACATGAATTTTCATTAAATAAAACTATTTCAAATTTATTGGTCTTTTCGCAATTAAAAATTAATAGCTTAGAAATCGTGACATTTAAACACACTATATAAGAAGTGCATACATGAAATGCGTGCAATTCCGTTATAGTTAAAATACCTTATAAAACGTAACAGTTTTATTTTGATATAAAATATACAGTTTTTAAGGTAAGAGTCTTACACATTTCAAAATTTAGATTTTATAAAGAAAAATAAAAATTGTGCAAAATTACAAATGTGTCCCATAACAAAGTGCACACTTCTTATGTGCATCATCAGTCACTGTATTCTGAGGGAACTTAAAAAATATTTCAATTCTGAAAAAGATTGCGTGGAAAATTTCTAATCTTTGATTATCCCGATAAATGTCTTTCTAATAGTTGTGTTGTGCAATGGGACAGTTATTTTTTAAGTAAAATTTGAAAACCTTTTTTTTTATACTTAAATTACTAACGGATTTATTTTCTCTTTTCCATATAATCCTTTCTGACATAAAAAGATTAATAATTAAAAAGATTACAATTTTTTTAATAATGTAATATTAATAAAAAACAATGTTATATATGTACAATTATTAAATTCAATTCTCCTTGAGAAAAATGTATTAAAGGTTGAATCCTCCAAAAACAATGTATATATAATTTATATAACAATAACACCTGCCTTTATTACCGAGCTGCACTATTTCTACAATTGCTCTGACTTATTTTTTCCGAATCTTTTTTTCTTTAGAAAAAACAAAAATACGTGTTCTCGTGAATACATATAATTATTTTAAACCGTATATTAAATAAGAATCTTTAATAAAAATGTTATTTACTTACTTACTTATTATACTAAAACTACTTATTACTCAAATAGTCCGCGTATTGTTTAGTCTTTTTTGTTTGCATGCACTTATTATTTGATTTTTATTTTCTAATAAAACTGTTTTTCACGGAATATTTTCCTGAAAAGAAGTATTTTTCTGACAAGAATGGCTTTATTCAATTACTCAACCTCAGCTTAAACTAGAAATTTATCTTATCTTTTTAAAGTTATTTTATAATGATAAAAAGAATCGTTCTAATTCAACAAATTCCATAGGTACAACTGTGTTAATATTAAAAAAGTCAGAAAAGGACAGATTATTTAAAGATTTTCTAAAACGAATAATAATCTTAATGCATTTATATAACTTTTTTATTGATCAAATAAAGTTAAAAATTTCTCTTACACATTGATTATATGCATATTTATTTAGATATCTGTATTATTTCAGAACCAAAGAAAGATTACTCACGTTTTATATATAAACGGACTTTTACGATTTTAATCTAGTGCCTTCTTGAAAGTGAGAGAACCAACATAACAATGCACTTCAGCACTTTTTTATATTTAATAGTAATCCTTGCGGTAGCTAATGTTCTTTGCGAGATAAGACTGGTTAATGTGGTACGTTTAATATAATTTTAAATTAAACCAGATTTAAGTGCAAATAAAGTTTATAAAAATAACATTTTTAAATTTAAAGTTATTTAGGCATGGCGATCGAGCACCAGGAAATTTCATCAAATCTTGTCCAAATGATCCTCATCACAATAAAAATTTTTATCCTATGGGTATAGGAGGTTTAACAAATGTAAGCTAATCAAATTTTAGTTTTTCACATTAATGTGTATTTTAAACTTATTTATTAGTCATAAAACAAACCCGCATACAAATAGATAATGGTTTCTCAAACTCTTAATTCTAATAATAAATTTACAAAATAAATATTTAATTATAAAAAAATTTTATTGCTACGGTAACGAATATAAAATTTTCGGGATTTTATTTTTATTTAAAAAAAAAAAATAAAAAATAATAGAAAAGAATAAAAAAACTTCCTTGCATTTCTTTCGCATAATTATTTTTTGTAATACTAGGTAAATATCGGGTTAAAAAGTTGTGAGATATAAATATTAAATACTTTTATTGTAACAACGTGAATGTTACAAATTATTCATTTCTTTTTTTCAAATATTGTATTTATCTCTTTATTTATTTTCAACAGTAAAAATTACACGTACAAAAAACGTGTCTCATAACTGCTATTAAAACATTATTTTAAAAATATAAAAAATATTTGAAACTTTAAAAATTTATTAAATCTACATAAATTTATATTACGCGTTTGCCTGTTTTACCAATGAAATATAATTTGTTATTTCATACAATCTATTTCTCAATTAAATTTGAATATAATAACTACAGAAAGGCAAAACGAGGGTCTACAATTTAGGAACATATCTGCGTTCATCTTACAATAACTTTCTTGGATCAGTTTATTTACCGGATGAAGTTGAAGCAATTAGTTCTGATTCTGCAAGAGCAAGAATGTCACTCCAAATGGCACTTGCCGGCTTATATCCTCCACCACCGATCCAAAAATGGGATAAAATTATCAATTGGCAACCAGTTTTAATGTCTTTCAAACCGCAGAATGAGGATACTATTTTTGTACCACAAATGTGCGAAGAGTAAGTTATTAAAAATTTTATTTTTTACGCTTTTTGCTTTCTCACAGGGAACATTTTGCAACGGTGAATATTACAGAATTCCAAATTTTTATGAATTTCTACGTTTTTGTGGCTTTATGAGTCGAAATGCGAATGAATTTTTAAAAATTATCTATTATAAATTAACAACGCGGGGTGCGCACATAAAGCACTTAACATAAATCAGTATTCTTTTGATAACCCAGACGGTAAAACTATATTCCAAGTGTATTCTTTTTAATTCATTTGTGTTTAAAAAGAATTCGCTTTGAATAATGTCTGGGTAAAGCGGCCTTCCGCGAATTCTTTTATTAATATATTTATACTTTAAACTTATAAGGAAAAAATTTATTCAAGTACCTCACTAAAAAGATAATTAGAAAACTGATCAAAAAATATTGATAAATAAAATTAAATAGAGCAGGTCATTAAAATAAAAATCGACAAACACTTGACATGTTTATCATAAAGTATAATCTATTCATAATTATAAGCGAGTTATATAATAAAGAATTATGAATTAAACATATATCCTACTACGTGCAGAAAAGCGTTTAGTAATTTTTAATAGCACATAATAAAGAGACAATTTCTTTTAAAAAATAAAACTGTATATAAAGTATTGAAAAATCTATTTTAAAATAAGAAGGTGAAAACGCACGATAAATATTTTTTAGTGTGTGCAAATGAAGAAGCCGTGAGGGAAGTACCCTGATTAGAAAACTTGTTTCTATTTTATCATTAATATTTTCTTGAGAATTTTCAGCTACAAAAAATACTCTAATCTTAAAAAGTTATTAAAGACTTATACAATCGCAGCAATATCGCAATTATTTTATTAATAATGATTGTTTTGTTTTTATCAAAGATTTTTATTAAAAATTAATAGATCGTGCTAAAATCTAAATGCAATTTTTGCTATATAAACACTTTACAAATAATTTGTTAATAGATACCGAAAAGAATATGAAAAAGTAAACAGTTCATCAGAATTTCAAGAACAATCACGAAAACTTGGACCGTTTATGAATCAGCTGGCAACGGCTATGGGAAGAAGCTCCCCTATTTCCTTATTAGATTTAAATCATCTCTACCATACTTTCGTTGCTGAAGAATCAATGAATTTACCATTACCTAAGTGGGCACATTCTATATATCCACGTGGGGATTTACTAAAAGGAACTCTGTTACAGTATTCTCTTTATGGTTATACGGACAAATTAAAAAGGCTCTCTGGAGGTTAGTCAATAAAATTATAAATAAATTTTACAGCTATATATTTAATGTAATAATAATCATCTATTAATCAGCAATTCATCTAATTATTTCAAAAACATTAGTTTTATCACTATACAGAATATTATAATGTACATGTTTTTAGGCGTACTATTAAAAAAGATTATAAAAGATATGGAAACGACCCAAAATAAAGCTTCGAAGTACAAAATTCACGTCTACAGTGGACATGAATTGAACATTGTAATGCTATTACAGGCACTTGGAGTGTATGATGATCTTGTGCCTGAATACTCCAGCAGCGTCATAATTGAATTACACGAAGAGCAAGGCAAATTTTATGTCAAGGTAATATATTCAATTTAGATTATCCACTTTTGTAAACAGAAAGATTAGTTATCTTTTCCTTAAAGATCTACGCGAAATGAACGTAGGATGCAAAAGAATTTCCCATAATTACTGACAGGATGTTTTGTAATTATTAGTCATCGCGCTTTTAACAAAATTCTTTATATTCTTTATATTAAACAGCTAATCCTGTGATTGTACTTGTGAGTTTAAAATTTTTTTGGGTATTTTAGGTACTTTACTACAACGGCAATGGACAAGTGACAGTTTATAAAATTCCAGGATGTAAGGAAATGTGTCCTTTTGAAAGTTTCGTCAAAATTTTACGAAATGTTATTCCATCGGAAACAGAGCTTGCTTGCAAACGACTGAAGAAATCACCAAAATAATTTCCAAAACAAGTTTGGAATTTTTGCGACGGGTATTTTAAATAAGTATTAAACTACAGAAAGATTCAATAAATTGTAGGACATCAAAGGACCTGGGAAGCATTAAATTAAAAAATTAATTTTTTTTAAAAAACTGTATTATTATTAATCGTAATAATATGATTATTGACAATGACGCGGCTATGTGCACATTAAAACACCTTATCTTTTATCTTACAAGACCAGCTTCTCTTTTACACTATATACAATAACTAAATATCATATTACTCATCTTGTGTTTATAATAAAACTATGTATATATTTATATGTATGTAATATTAAATTTATTATTATCGTTATTATTTTTTTTTCTGTAATAATCGTTATGATTAGCGGTATCCTTTCGCCTATTCAGTAAGAAAAAACAATATTTAAAATTAACTAAACGTGTGTTTATCCGAATCTGTACAATATATAGGCTCTTAAAACATTTCTTATCACCGACAATGTACAATACGCATTAATAATCTAATGTGAATTATATTCTATGATAATATATAATAGTATGATCTTGGAAAAGTCAATGATTAATCAATTAAATAATGTAAAACTAATTAACGAAGAGAAAGATTGAGATAAAAATGAATTATTTATAAAAGAAAATATAAGAATCAAATGAATATATAAGAATAAACTTTGAGAGAAATGACCTTTGCTATTAGTAACTGCTTAATAAATTGTTCGACCTCGGTGACTTGTTAGTTACAAAGTAAAAAATTGCTCGATTGAACATTATCATGCACAAGTCGCAAAATTGGCAAGCTATGTGATATGCACATAAATATCGTACACCTAGTCCTATATATCTATATATAATTTTGAGCAATGCTAAAGTGTCCACGATTAAAATGTACACAATTCTTATGTGCATAAAGCTTGCCGCAAAATTATTGCATCATTCGAAAGTTCAAGCGTTGCGAACAGAAAATTTTTAGTTTAAACTAAAAATTGTAGTTAATTTTTTTGGCAAAAGAGAAGCCATACTTTTTAATAAATAAAATTAGTGCATTTCTTAATACATGCTTTTTTATAAAAATAAAAAATTATTGATGAAGCTTTTTATCAATTTATTTAATTTTTAATCAATTTATTTAATTTTCTAAAAAAATTCTGTTCTGAACGCAATCTCTTTAAATTTTTTCGAAATAGTCAACGAGAACATAGTGTATAAAAAACTATAATAATACAAATCAGTTTTTCTTTTCAATTTTTTAGTATGTATTGCGTAAAAAGTTGTTATATTTACTAGATGTATGCGCAAAAAAACAGGCAAAATAAATAAAAAAAACAATTCAGTGGAAGAAGATGCTCTACACGAATATCTTTGCAGGATTTCACATACATTTTGATCTTGTTCGCCTTGTACAACCAGTCATAGAAATTTTCACAACTTGGAAGATGATTACCACATATTTTATGAGGGGTGCACGCACGCACACGGAAAACATCATACATACTTGCGCAAGAAGCGCCGCGTACATCGCTATATACTCAGATTAACACTGTACTCTGATTATTCTTTATTACGAACTTGATAAAGGTGAAAATTCAACAAAAAAAAACATTTTATATTCTATATACAATTGTTCAACTTGGCGTTTCTTTTTTCACAATTTTCGTATCCTCACGGTTTTGCTTTCCTGCCCAGTTAGACAAGAAGCGCAAAGTGTTATTCTGTTACTGCTTTTGTTATAATCCTATTTTTGAAAGAAAATTTTACTCTCATTATGGAAGAACACTGTTTTAAATCTACAGTGATAACATTGAAGCTTAAGAATTTTGTTATTTAAAAAAGTCATATTAATATTGTTATAGAACGGTAAACAAAGATTTCCAACAATTAGATGCTACCAAAATTAATTAAGTCAGTAAAATTAATGTAAATTATAGCATAAAATGAATAGAATCATTATTCAAAATAAAAATGTTTAAAAAGTTAAAATAACTAAAAAGAATATAAACATTTATGAAATTTAAACATTAGAAAATTGTGATCATCACTTTGCGTTTCAAAAAGCTAGGCTTATTCGTGCGAGGTTTACTGATGCAATCGCCATTTACACAACCATGAAAAATTAATTACAATATCAAAACAAGAAATAATATTGCGACACCTTTTTGAAGAAAAGAAATAAATGTAAGTCATGGATCTCTCGCCCGAAAAAATTTTTTAATTCCATTTATAATATATATATATATATATATATATATTTGTCAAATCACACCGGTAAAAAATGGCTCGAAAGTTCCATGATGGTGAAAACGCACTATCAACATTATTTCTTTATGTCCTGTTCCCAATTAGCTCATAGATTATGACAAAGAATACGCGTTCAGTGTGAACTTACGTATAGAATTAATTAAAAATTGTTGCACCGTCTTGTTTCTTTGCTCGCAGAATAAATACACAGCTGTCTTTCTTTTGCGTCGTGGGTGGCTTAATTAAATAAATACAATGTTCTGCATACATAAATGGATAAATTCGCTTGAATTCATGAAGAAAGTGACCTTTTTCATGTACCATTACTTAAATTTCTCTTTATGCGCCTCGTAACTGAAAATATTATATTTAACAACAATTTGTTATTTTATTATAAAATTTTCATATATATATATATATATATGAATTTTTCGAAGCGGCGAATTGCATCATTTAGCTGCTCCTTTACACATAAAAAAGTAATAAAAAATGATCAGCCCTTATTCCAGTGCTTCTTTACAAAATAAGTGCCCAGTATTTTATTTTTTACTAGTTTATATGTTAGTTTCAACCAGACAAGATCTCTTGCAGATAAAATTGAATGCAACATTTTTTTATAATCTTATTTGTTCACTAAAGTCTTCGAAATTATCTTTCGAAGATCACTTAAGTGTTAATTTACTTTCTTTTATTAATTTTGTATCCCTTTTTTATTTTCATCTATTTGTTTTTGTAAATTCAAGAGCCACTTTTAGAACATCGAACCGGATAAGGAGTGAAAAAAATGAGTGCAGTAAAAAAGGTAAATTCGACTTATATCTTGAATTCGTATAGATACAGCATTGCAATTCTTTTCCTTTCGTGAGATTATTATGTCACTTTACTTATTATTTGTCTTCGGAAATATAGTCATACAATAATTTTTATTTCTTACAATTTATTACTGCTAAAATGTTTAAAATTCACGTCTTAAACAGTGAGTTACGAAGTGTAATGTTTTGTTATATTTTGTACAGTCATATTTTAATTTTTTTTTCTCTTAATTTAAGTCTGCATTTGCACTAAGGTGTTGATCGTTCGTTGAAACCAAAATTATTAAATTTAAAAATTTATAATCTTTTAAAAAAATGTATCATCAAATGAATACTGCCTAACAAGTATTATAATTCTTTAATTTTTCTTGCAGAAATCGCACTTATCCCACGGTAAATACAGGTATAAAAATACGTTCCTTTCCTAATTATAATAATTATTCTAAAAATGAAAAAAAAAATGAAATTTGTAAAGCTATAGAAAAATTTACAACAATTTTTATTTTGTTTTACTTGTTTTTTCATCTTATTCTTACATTAAGAAAAATTAAAAATATATGTAATATATATTAAATTATTAATAACACACAATTATTAAAACTTAAAAGATTTCTTGTATTTCTGAATTTATATTATACCATATTTGTATAAATATATTACATTGTCAGTATTAAAAAATTGCTAAAAAGATTATTTTAATATACATAGAAACAATGTTATTACAAATATTTGTCTACAGACAGGTAGAGAATTTAGCAATAAATTACATAAAAAATTAATGTTTTTTGTTACATAAAAACTTTACAGCTAATAAACGTAAACTTATATTACAAAAAATTATATTTGCTGTGAAATCAAGAAATAATGCAAAAAATATTTTTAATTATATAAAATTTTGAGAAATTTTAAGGAGAACATGATTATTAAGTAATTTTAATCTACTTTTACAAATCAGTCTCAATTCATTTGTTTGGAACATTGCATTATTTTGCATATATTGCGAAAAAAGAAAATCTCAAATATTGTATCACAGAAAAAGCTGCTTTTTACATTGTTTTTCACGTACAGAAAATTAATTTGAGAACTATCTACAAAAAATAAAGGTTTTTAAATAAATTTCCAAAAATATAAAAATATAGAAAAAATAAATTAAACACTAATTTTTGTAAATTTTACACATTTCTTGGATGCCTTTTATAAAATTAGAAAGATTGCCAGTAAACAACTGAATTATATTGATAAAATTTTTTTTATTAAAAAAAATAAAATTATTTTGTAGTAATCTTAATTTTTTTGGAAAATTCAAATTCAATTATTAGTAGCTGCTTAAACTGTTAAACTACGTAGATGCACTTGTATAAAAATAAACAAATGAAAACTTTTGAAAAAAACTTTGAAATAAGGATAGATGATATTGAAATTCAATAATTCAATTTTACTAAATCAAAGAAATTAATGATAAAGTTTTAAAGCGAATTTTGACTTTAATTAGATTTTTAAAGTAAGAATAAGATATTTACGCGCATTTATGACTCAATCAATTTTTAAGACTCCACATTATAACAATATCGAAAGGTAATGGTAATTTTTTGTAGTTACACATATTTATACTCTAATGGTGAAAATAATGTCTACAAGTATTTACCAAGTCAAAAGATGCGATTTGTCAAAGAAAACAAAGTTTTTTATAGGAAACTATTTAAATAGAATCAAATAATTTTGTTAAAAAGAACGAGTGGCACCTTCAATAATGTGCAAGCGCATCCGCAAGACTACCTATTTTTTTCTCATTCTTAATTCGTTCTATATCTCCAACATCCTTCACTTTGAAATGCACATGCTACAGTAATTGTGGTGAATTTGGGCACTTTGTGACATTTCACTTCACCCTCAGATCATTTACACTTATCATTAATCGAATAATTTATATTACACACTTATACAACGCGTTTTATTTTCATTAACCTTTTTAACTAGTGAGTCTCTTCATCTCAACATTGAATATCATAGATATATGAATATTATATATATACACATACGCGCGAAACATGTATATATAATATATATATACATATATAATGTTTAATTATAATATAACCATTGTCTATATAAGATCCAGTTTACTTAGTTTTTCTCTCCTCGATTTATTATACAGTTATCATTAATTATCACCTAACTTGGCATCCTTGTGGGAGCGGCGCTGGCGGACAGCCGGGCGAATTGTGTTGTGACGTCGGCGTAGTCGCTGTCGCAGACTGACCCTTTGCGGGGAGCTTTTCGTCCCCCCTGGAAGACGGCACTTCTTCCTCTTCCCTCTTGCGCTTGTTCTCGCCGAACCGTTCCTTCGTGTGCTCTCCGGACTGCGACGACTGTTGCTCTCCGGTGCCCGGCGACTTGAGCTCGTAGCCCTCTTGGCAGCGCGTTAATTTTAATCTTATGGGCGTTACCTTGGCGCAACGAACATTTCTCAGAGCACTGGCAGAAAGATGCTCAAGCTGGGCCGGTAGCTGCTTGTCGTCTGGAGGTGCAGCTCCCCCAAGATTGGATCTTCTATTACCAGGTTCTTCCTCCGAAGCTGTCGATGGCGGCGGAGCCAGTCTCGCCTGCTCACAGCTCTCCTGAGATCCGCTACCACTCGTCATCGTACAATTCGTCGGTATCGACGTCGTCGTAGCCGTGTTCGTTGTTATTGTAGCGGTCGACGTCGAGCCACTGGAGCTTAATGCCCCGTACTCACCACTCTCCGTTTCTCCGCTGGATTGACTACTCTTTCCCAGTCTTATGATCAGTTTAGGCGGCGCCGCGCCGCCTTCGAGTATTTGCACGTGGCCGCTTACCTCTTCCTTTGCCTTACTACTTTGTTTCTTTTTTCGTTTTCCAGATTTATCTTTATCTTTTTTATCCTTCTTTACTTTACTTGGTTTTTCAGAACTAATAAAGTCCTCAAATATCATTCGTCGATATATCATGCTTTCACGTTTAAGTTCTTCTATGCTAGGCATGTTGTTCGGAATACTGCAAAGCCGTTTCTTCGGTGGCCTGTTATTACTTCGATCTTCATGGTGAATACTAGTATCCTGACCAGCCACAGCGCCACTGATTTTAATTTTAAGTTTGGGCGGAGCACCAGTTGACGTGCTGCTAGAAGTTCCCGCGGTTGTTTGCGCCGATGGTCGAGGTTGCCTGCCCCGTCTTCGTTCGGTACTTCCTGTGGCTCCACTAGAGGAACGCCGCCTTTCTGATCCAATGACTGGTTGATCATCTAGAGAGTCAGATTGTTGGTCAAATAAATTACCTAAGCTGGTGACACTAGCTCGTTCTTTCCGACGTTTCTTTTCCATATTCGCATCTACGACAGCTTTGTAATCCTCTCGGGTAGGTATACTCGTCATCGAAGCGACAGCTTTAGGTATTGTGATGACTGTGCGACTGATGGGTGGCATCGTAATAGGAACCGATGTAATACTACTGCTCGTCGGATCATCCATGTTCATATCCTGTGAGCAATACTGTCGTAAAAGTTCCTTCTTACGCATACGTCGAAGATTCGAAGTACCAGAAGCACAGACACTGTTAGCCGCCGGTGTAATAATAGGATTGACCTGCTGTGCAAGAGGTATTGTGACTGCAGAGGCCGTTGCATAGTTTGCGTCAAGAAACGGACCTTTGATCTTTACTTTAAGTTGGTTACGCGAATCCATAAGCGATACTTTGCCAGGATCTCCGCTAAAAGCAGTCGAAGTAGCCTCGATGGCTGGAATACATTTAGCTGTAAGGTCAGGCTGTTGTTCAGCTATCAGATCTGAACGAAGTTCTTTATCCAAATCCTCTTCGACGTCAGGAATCGAATGATCGGCAGAAGTAGCAGTGAGCGGGCCAAGTAGATGATTGCTATAAGATTGTCCTTGTAGTGCAGTTCTCTGGATTTCAACATTTGAATTGTACGTGCGCATATCCACGGGTCCGGGTAGCAAAGGCATAACTGGATCACTGAAGTTTTGACAAGCACCTGATTCAAACTCTGCACCCATTGTTGAATCGTCACCTGGTACTGGAGAAGAACTAATAGCCAATCTCTTACTTTCGATGTAACCTTTATGTGCATGACGTTGTTCCGAGGGGCTCGAATGATGAGAAGCAAGTGAGTCGTTTGCTACCGTTGCAAGACTATCTCGCCTTTCACTTCCAGTGCTTGCCGAAAACTCAATGGATTTCTTGCGTTCTCGCATTGTTCGAAGATCAGCTATGTTGGTTTCACTCGGTGAATCTTCATCTGAATCGAAATCGTATACGGTGCCCACAAGCTTGTGCTGAATTGAATCATCACTATGAAGCGTACTATTATGTTGCGATGCCTTTGCTCTTCCTCGGCCCCTGCCACGACCTCTACCTCGGGAATTGCCCTGGTTAGATTTGGCACCTCGGCCGCGACCTCGACCACTAGGTCCAGGTTTTGTTGCTTCTTGTTGTCGTGGTGATTTACCCGGAGATTTAGCTTGTAGTGACGTAACTCTTGCCGATGTTCGCGTTGGCTTAGATGGTGATTTTTTACCTGCATGTGTAGGCGTGCTTTTCGCCTGTTCATTCGGTAACACTTCGTGTACAACGGGTTCAATGGGTTGTTCTGGCATAAGAGATTCAGAAACACTATTGATGAATGCCGTAGCCACAGCCGCTGCAGGACTTTCTTCGATAATTGGTGGTGGTGGTGGTGGTGGTGGTTGTGGGAGCTGAAGTTGTTGATGTGGTTCAGCTTGTTGCGTTTGTTGTTCAAGTTGTTGTTGGTACAGATCCTCATGTTGATGTTCATCAAGAGCTGACTGTGAAGGTGGCGAAGATGGGAGTTTAGATGGTGATACCATCGCAGCAGTAAAAGCCATATTGTGCGATGATGAAGTAAAAGCAGCAGTGCAAGGTGAAGCTTGCATGGTGATTTGTTCATCAAGAGGCTTGGAAACATGTGGTAATAAAGACTGCGGCGTTGGGAATGGCGCACCAAAAGGTGGTGGAAACATGGCCGTGCCTGGCGACGGGTATGGTAACTGAGTACTACTTGGTTGAGGAGGGAATAACGAAACTGGTCCTGAATAATTATTGGTTGGCTCATACGAATGATAAGAGCTTACAGCTGCTTCAACTGAACAAGCAGGAAAGTTCATTGGTGGAATGCCTGAGCCACTGTTGCTCTTATAGGGCGGTATTCCGGAGTGGTCGTCGACCGAGGAAGCTGATGTGATGGAGGAGGAGGTCGAGCGACGCGACGGAAGCACTTGGCTTTCGGCCCAGCGAGTATCTTGATGAACAGCTGTAATATCAGTGTAAGGAGAACCTCTACCCCCATAATCCTGCCGTGCAATCTCAGAACCAATCTCATCTTTATCCATGGTTCGATCGTCATTTTGATCATCATCAGCATTCGGTAGGCCTATTAAGTGACGATTAACCATTTCCATTGGTGTCATTTCTTCAACCATGTGGGTAGGGATAGATCCAACCTGTTGCTCCACAAGTGAGGCAATAGTCTGAACTGTACGAGCTTGCTGTTCACTATGTTGTTCTATATGTTGTTGAACCGCTGCTGCAGCCCTTATCATATTATACTGTTCTTGCATGTCGACGTGTAATTGGGGATGAACAAGATTACCAGAATTAGCATTTTCTGCAGAAAGAACTGCTCCACTGAGGTTACTAGGAAATTGTTGTCCTGAAAGACCATAACGATGAGCGTGACTATCAATAATAGCACTCAATTGTTCAGCAGCATTAAAATTTTCCATACTTGGTGGTACCCATCGCTCGTCCGCTTCTGCTCTATCGAGTTTCGCTCTTTCAGCCATAGCCACTTTGCCACCTTCAAGATCTTCGTTACCGTATGAAACGTAATTCCCTGCTTCACTGCTATTTGCGTAACAAGATTTTTGTTTTTCTTCCAATCGCTGAGTTTCAGATTGCCGAATGTTTTCGGGCAAATGGGACGTCACAGAACTGTTACTACTTTTTAAATCATGGCTGATCATTTCAGTCGTTGATGCTTTTCCAGGAGCACGATCATCTCGTCGTAACTGTTGCTCCGGTTGTTGTACTTGGTTTTTGTGTTTTAAATCAGTACTTCGCAGGCCTTTCATATCGGCTTCGACGGAGACCGCAGCTGCTGCAGCTGCAATAGTAGGTTCTAATTCAAATTGACTAGAATTCGACTTCTTGTATAATTCCATACGAAGTTTTTCTACAAGATTCATAGTTTCTCTTGCGCTATCCTCTTTAGTGTCCTCCTTGAACCAAAGTTCATTATTAAATGAAAAAGACAGAGGTGCTGCCCGCTCTTCAGCATCACGCGGTATACTAAAACCATCATCGTTAACCATATCATCGGTCAAAATATCTTGGTCAAAGTCAAAGAGTTCTGCTACTCCAGTATCCTTACTACTACCATGCTGAGGAGAGAATATTGAACGATTTACAGATCGGCGGCGTTTATTGCTATTCTCCTTTTCACTAATTTCATTTATCGCTGATAATTTATCGGGCAATGGTTTGGAGAATAAGGTCTCACTAGTTCCTTTGCTTAGTAGATCGTCTTTATATTGCTGCGGATGATGTTTTCGATTTTCATTTTGTTCAGTATTACTAGGAAGAACATCTACTTTCTGTTCACGAATCTTTTTGTTATCTTCTGTTAAACGTTCGGCTAATGGTGTATCTGCAAGATCTTTTTTATGAACAGTCTCTTTAGCATCGAATTCATGACTTCTCTGCTCTTCACTTTTTTCTCGAATAGAGGTTTTCGATGCAGTTCCTTTGCTCACCTCAGGACTTACCGATCTATTAAATTTCTCTAATAATTGATTTTTTTCTGTTCTTAAAAGTTCAGGATTTTTAGATCTAGATAATTTATCTAAATGCTCTCGTTTTTCTAAAAGCTTATCCAAGCCCCTGGATGACTTCTTTGGACTATCACGTTCAGCTCTGCGTTGCTTCATTTCTTCCTCTAAAGTAACGGCAATGTTTTTGTTATTAGTTTTTTTAGACTTTTTACTACTGCTATCGCTTCTCGTTGACGGACTTTCTGCAGTCGGTGTACTAGGTTTTTGAATAGGTTCTACAGTTTTAATTTTTTCTTTTGCAGATAATTCAATATCATCAAATTCAATATCATCTCTTGCAGTAGTTTTTTGGATTTGTTTTTCGTTTAATTTTTTCTCCACCTTTTTGATCGGAGGCACATCTTTGCTACTACTCTTTTCTTCTTTTTGCGGGACTTGGCTAGGTTTTCGTTTACGAGTCTCTGTGGTTTTTCCCTTTGAAGGCGCTGAGACGTCTTCCTTACCCTTATCGGGTGGCGATTGTTGTCTGGATTGCTGCTGCTGTTGTTCATGCTGTTGCTGCAATTGTTTTGTGGCAGGACTGGATTTTTTAGAAGACTTGAGCCCAAGTAAATTTCGTGACCCATCATTATCTCGAGACCGACTGAGCACACCTTCATCAGCTTCAGTTTGTGGCTGGTGCTGCTGCTGATGGCGATGTTGTTGGGATTGAACTGAAGTTGACCTTTTGGCACTGCTTTCCTTGTACTCGGCAGGCTTATGCTTACCGGAGGTTTGCTGGTGTTGATGTTCTTTAAATTGCTTGCCGTCTTTGTGCTCGTCCTTGAAACTTGCTGAGGAGGCTCGACTCGATTCATCTCTTTCAGTAGACGGCGGCTGAAACTCGTGTCCATGCCGCCCGTCGGAAGTTTTAAGCTTCTTGTCAGGCAGCTTTTTAAGTTTTCGCCCCGTCCCTGAAGAAGATGAAAGCGAGCTAGATTTCTTATCATCCTCCTCAAATAATTTGCTTTCAGTTTTTATATCCGCTTTGCTATCGATTTTGCTTTCAGATTTATTAGGACTCGGTCGAGTTTTCGTCGTTGTTATAGTCTTACTTCGACTACTGGAATGATGACCTGAATCACTTTCTGATGAGGTAGATGTCGAGATTGTCCTTTCTTTATTAGTACTGCTACGACGTGATGGTCTTTCTGGACTTTTAGATTCATCTGTATCACTGCTACTATCACTCGAACTACTGCAACTACTGCTACTACTACTGCTGCTCGAAGATTCGGATAACACCGCAGTCGGTAGGGGTTTCTTAACCGGCTTTTTTGGAGAAACGGTAGCTTCTTCTTTGATAGGCGACTCTTCTTTCTTAATTTCATGTCTCTTTTTCGAGGGAGGTGAAACAATTTCAGGTGTTTCTTTCTTCACCTTATTATCGGGTACATCTGACTCTATAGGAGGAGCTGATGATTTGGAACTTACGCCGCTCTTGATATGCTCAGCAGCTTTCTTTGCTGCTTGCCTTTGTGGAACATAAGCAAATATTTCTGAGTTATCACCGAACTCTTTGTCAAAATCATAAATATCGTTTCCTTTTGAACTTTTTGTTTCTCTTATAGATGCTTTATGTTCTTGTTTTCCTTTTCTTGAAGTAGATGTCGAAGAAGATGATCTAGATTCTTTCGATTCTTTAGGTTGTTTTGGTTTGATATCTTCGATTAACGGTGGTTTAATATCCATAGACGACTCACTAATACTTGTAGATGTCGATGTTGCATTTGAACTTTCTTTTTTATTTTGGGAACGTTGCATTATTTCAGATGCTTTCTTAGCAGCTTGTCGTTGTGGAACAATTAGTGCTGATGCTATACAATCTCTCTTTCTGTTGGTGGTCTTCGGATTTTCTTTCTTTTTTGTTCCTGGTTCCTTTTTGATATCATCGATCAACGATTCTTTTGACACTTTGATATCTTTGTCTTTATCCTTGTCCTTATCCTTATATTTGTCTTTGTCCTTTTTTCTAGCAGAGAAAGGTTTAACGGGTGCTTTTGAAGCCCCCTGAGCTGAATTCGAGGAGCCCCGATCCAGAGAGGAATCCGTATCCGAATAAATTTCAGCTATAGAAGTTGGTCCTAATCGTGCTGCTGTACTCTTATTACTGATAGGAATAAGTATATCAGAATCACTACCCGTAGCACTTCCAAGTTCGCGTTCCATATGATGTAGAGTACGCGACCTAGTTGCGGCCGTTTCAGGTTTCGAATCACTCTCACTGCTATCATCTTGAACTCTTCGAGTAGACATGCGTGGTCGATCAGGAGCGCTTGTTTTCTTTGATTTGCGTCGTGGACTAACTTTGCTACTGCTGGCTTTACTCGTTGCCACAGAAGTTTTGTCTTCATCTTCGGTGCTGGAATCTGTTTCAATCTTCGAAATGATTTTGGATTTGGTGAGCTATAATAAGAAAGAAAATTTATCTGAGTTCAATTTTTGCAAAACAATCCTTAATAAAAATATGGTTTTAAAGTTTTAACGCTGTTATATAAAACGAATATCTAGTTAGTATTACAACATCTTAATAATAACGTTACATGTAATATTTAAAAAAGTTTTTATAGTTTAATTTTATTTTAAGCATAAAGTAAAAATCATTTCTTACCAATTTCTTATCCAAGTGTTGTTTATTTGAATGAGTGCTCTTACTAGGTTTAGGCTGATCTGTTTCTTCGCTACTACTCATTGACGATATATCACTAGCATATAATTTCTTTCGCGTCACTGAGCCATTAAAGTGTAACTTTTTATTAGATGCACCATTAAAGTCCGGTTGATGCTTCTTTTCATCACTTAAAACTGTCTTGCTAGGCGCATCTAGCCCTTTAATTCGCGCCGCTAAAGAATCAATGTCGTGCGTATGTGTGTCCGCTTCTAAATGTGAATATAGGTGGTCGTAGATTGAAGGTCCATGATTAGCTTCAAGAACGGCAGCAACTGCTGAAGCTGGGAGAGACGTGCTTGAAACCAACAGCACCTGTTTGTGGAAAGTCTGTTCCCGCAATCGCAGGAACGTGCGACAGAGCTTTTCTCGACGATTTACCATGTAACACAGGTTGCGAACACGCTCAAGATCCTGACGAAGTTGCACAAATTTGCGCATTTTTTCATTATCAGCGGCTTGACCTTGAGCACGCACTCCTGATCCAGTCAATTCACCACATCGTGGAGGAAGCAGAGGCTTATTGTGTCCCGACTGAAAATATTTCAATAGTAATAAAAGTTTTAATAACACAAGCTAATTGAGTTTAATTTTCGTGCAATAAATCAAATAAATTTTACTCTCTTTAAAAGCGAATAAAATTATTAAAAAAATAAAACTTTATTCCATATGTTAAAAAATGTTAGGCAAATGCATACACTAATAGTGGTGATATATAAATTGCAGACCATGCATTGCATTGCTATAGTAAAAATTATAAAATAAAAGTTAAAAAACTAATTTCACTATGATAAACCAATGTAAAGTATATTTTTTTTATTTACCCTTCTTTTTAATTTCCAGTAATTGTATATGTATACAATAGCATCGATGTCCACATCTAATTGTTGACCCATGATATCTTTTAAGCTTACGTGCTTATCGAATTCAGCTTCGATTTCTTGGAGTCTAATTGAAAAGTGAGAACAATTTTAAGTACATAAATACAAACCAACTACTTAAAATTAATTTAATATTTTTTTTTTAATATAAATTTTTGTAAATTTTATTAGTAATAATACCAGATTTTGATTAATTAACTGACTTAAAAAACTAATTTAAAAAATCATTTTTAACAATGGAAATCAAAAGAATATAAAATACAAAAATTTTCTAAACTTCTAAGATATTGTAGAATCTTACTTAGCCGCTCGAGCCTGATTTTTCTCCTCTGAACTCATGTCTTTACGCTTTCGTCGCCGAACTTCGCCTTCATCAGAGTCAGAGCCTCCTTTACCGCTGCCACTCCCTGCGCCTCCTCCACTTGTTTTATCTTTTGTATTTATTTTACCATGTTTTTGGCAATAAGACTAGACAAAATGAATTCCCGATTATTGATCAAAATTAATGGTAATTGAAAAAATTAATATAGACAATTATAAAATATAAAATAATTTAATGATAAAAACTAAATTACATTGACTGTGACTAAACAAATCTGATGTTTTTTTTACAATTCTGAATACGTTAATCAAGAATAATTAAAATCAATTAAATAAATTAAACTTTAGCTTACCCTTAATTTAACACCATCTTCTGCCTGTTCATCTTCTATAATAGCTTTCATTTCAAGACCGTGTTTGAAAGCACACGTAACATGGTACGCTGTTTTGCATGTTTTTATACTGCACTGAATGCAAGCACCGACGCGTTCGCGACATAATACGCAAATTAACGCCCATCTACTTTGCTGTAAAAAAAAAAGAAATTGTTTTTACATAGTTATTTTTTTCATATTAATTAATCTGCAAGAATAGCTGTGAAACATACTGGAATACTGGATATTTTTGTAATAGGCTCCATTCTCTCTACGCAACCTATGCTAACTTCAGGAATCCAAAGTGCACAAGAAACGTGAGCCCACTTTTGTCCACTACGCGTCGACTTCATAGCGCCACCCGGGTTAGGACATAAAACACATTCTGGTCTCTGGCCTAGTGAACATGTTCTACATAACCAGGAACCATCGGGTATTGAAGTAATACCGTAGCATGCTTGATGCACGCAAATGTTACAAAAGTCACAAAATACCATTTCATTACCCTCTTCAGAATCCGGCTGTAATTAATGAATAGTTTAAGTTAAATAAACTTTCTCTAATCGTTTTTTATAATTAATTACCTTCTTTCTTAAAATATAATTAATTTACTTACAGATCTGCAAACATCACAAATGACGTTTTCGTCAAATTCGATTCCAAGACCTTCTTCATTTTTTACAATAGTTTGTATTTTATCCCAACACCGATGCTCTAATTCCTCTATTACTCGCTCGAGCTGGGTTTCAGTGATTGAAGGTTGACCACACTGTAATTTCAGTAAATTATTGTTAAAAATATTAAAATGAATTTTTTTAAATTCAAAAAAGTTGAAGAATTATTAATACCAGTGTTCTTTCTCCATTTAGCACTTCAAGCCAAGCAATATCAGTGTCATCTAAGTCATAACCACATGCTTTTTCAGCTCGAGCTGGAGTAGTACTCAAATAGTGTTCTTCAGGATTGAAACTTTCATCTCGAGATATTCTTAAAAACTTTTTTGGTCTGAAATAGAAAAGAATTATTACCATTGATATTTTCTTACAATAATTTTAAATTATTATAAATTTAAAAAATTAATATAACAATATAAATATAAAAGGATTACATAAGTGTATATTTAAATAAGAGTTAAAAATGAAAGAGTAAATACAACTGAATTTATTATTTAAAATATGTAGTAGAAATATTTATTCAAAAATAAATAAAAAGTAAATTATTATGATCAAATCTATTTTACTATTATACAGAAATAACAATTTATAACAAAATACTTACAACTTAAATTCCCCTTGAAGTTTGTTTGTAGGTGAATTCTGAAGTACTGTAACTGTAGGCTCAGGAAGTGAATCAGGATTGACTGGAACCTGAACTCCTTTCTCCCATTCCTGCTTCCATTGGTCAGAAATAACCCAATATTCACTAGGACTGAGAGGTTCACTATCAGGCAATTTCATTGCACTAATTAGGTCCTTTCGATACAATTCTGCTGGTGGTTCTGCAGCTGATCTATTGTAGATACTGGATATTTTAATATCACTAATCGGTCTGGGGGTCCAAGATGACCCTCCTTGACTGGATGACGCCATCGTTTCTTCCTCTTCAGAGGGGCCCAGCGTTGACACTGAAACTGGGGTATCCGAGGCAGATGGTCCCACTCTGCATTTGCGCCTTTTAATCGCGCCCGGGCAAGACGCAGAGTCATTGTCGTTTCTGCTGATTCTCTTGCCTCGTTGTGCCATTCTACTGCACCAAGCAATCTAGTGGTACACGGCACATGCAGACAAGCTGTGTGCATCCTATAAGAATTACATTCGAATTAAAGGTATGTAAATGATTAAATAAATATCATCAGGGTATAGCATTATTGTATCAAAGTATTTAAGTGCCAAAAGTTTGAATTATTTGTACTTATTTTAGTATAATGATTACGAAGTAAAGATTCTATTGTTATAATTTCATTTAGACTAGTTTACTTTTCTTTTAAAGACACTAATATAAAACACACATCGTTTTATCATTGATTAAGATTATTTATACAAATATTAATGTCACGAATTAAAAGAAATTTACCAGACATTTACACAAAAACAATCTTTTCACTGTTTTTGGCACTTGCTGTCTTGGAAATATATAATAGCTATTTAAACCTTTTGAGTGATCTAATAATTTTATATACTCACTACATAGCTATCCATATAGTTATTATCTGGAAAACAAGTATCCGCTGAATCTGCAAAACATAATAATAAATTAATAAAATATCCAATGAAGATCATAATTTTGGACTTAAAATTAAAAGAGCAGCTCGCACTCGCACAGAGCAAAATAGTAAACAAATCATCCATTCAATCTATATGTGAAATTATTTCTTAAAAGTAGAATTGAAGAACCGGAACGCACGATCACTGTCCCAGCACCAAATAACAGGCCACAATTACATCAAAATTGATGCTGTCCAAAACACAAGCATTCAATAAGCACTATTTGAATGATGGAACCAACCAGTTTGAATAGTTGTCGTAATACACAACCGTGAAGGGGATCGACATGTCGAAAAGTAGCATTGATGAGTGCAGGGTCCAGATCGCGGCAGCGGGCGCGCACCCTCCCGATCATTTTACCCTCGGCCACCTCCCCGCGGTGCTCGCGTCAGCGTAGGTTATCCGCTCAGGCAGCGAACCGCTTGTCAAAAGCATCCAGTAGGCTCAGCTTCGGCCGGGGCAGCCCGCGCTGCAGCGTTATCATGTAAACACGGTCGGGGGAGCAGGCTGTGCGCTGGCGGCGCGTGTGCGCTTCCTCCTATGCTAGGACCACTATCGAGGACTCGCTTTGGCGGCGGCGGCGGTGGCGGTGGCGGCTGCGCGCTCACCCGACGGCGAAGAAAACACGGCTCCCGTCTCGTAGCAAACGCGTGTGGGCATTCGATGCTGCTCGCCGACGATCCCGTATCCTCGGGGCCGCGCGCGTTGAGCTATCCCTCTCTCTCGCACTACGAAGCACAACTCACAACATCAGCACACACTCGCCTCGGGGAGAGAATCCTCCGCGCGCGCGCTGTATCGCTGCTGCTGGGGGCCTCGTCTCCGCGGAGTGGCCGCGCAGAGAGAAGCCTCAGCCAGGGATGATGCGCGGCGGACCTCGCTCTCTCGGTCCTCGGCGCAGCACACGGGGGCCAGGAAATCGCGCTCACGGCTCCATTACAGCACCACTGCTGCTTCTCGTTGCTGCTGCTCCTGCTGCTGCTGCTGCTGCTGCTGCTGCCCAACAACATTGACAATCCAGATGGCGCGGTCGTCGCTCCGAGAGGCGCATTTCACAGACACACAGGTTCTTTCTCGCTCAGCTTGCTGGTAAGGGGGAGGGGGGGGTCGTAATCGGCGCACACCGAACGGCGCAATGATCGTGGCCCGCCGGACGTTGCTGCTCTCTGCTGGATGGATAGACGGCTGCTGCCGCTGCTGCACACTCGCTCTCAGGGCACAGGGGCCGGAGCAGAGTTCGTGTCGTCTAGTTCACGCGACGCACACATGAAGGCGCGTGGGCGCGCGCGCTTGAAAACACCATGAAATACCTTATTATTGATCTATTAGCCGAATGCGATTTTGGCGCGCGGCGCACACGTGAATCTCGGCGCGAACGTTCCGCGTTTAAGTCATCGCTTTTACCCCCTGCGCGATGGCTAAATTAGTCGGCTGGACATACACGGTGGTTGTCGCCGACGATCCCCCACTGCTGTATTTTCTTTTTTACGTTCCACTTGCTCGCTATTGCGAAGGTGGTAGTGGAAAAGACACGTGCGACGCACGTATATTTATTTACTCTCTTTCTTTGTCGCTCCATACCGCGCGCTCATTGTGTGGGAGTTCGAGCGCGAAGAAGATGAGAAAGGGACTCATCAATTTTTCGGGCGCAACGTTCGTTGAGTGATGATGATTTTCAGGTCGATCGCAGCACGTACACGTCGTACACACGTACACATGCTCTGTTTCTCTTTCTCTCTCTGTTTATCTCCGTCGTACATTGGCGAGCGGGCGGGAGCGCAGGTGGAGTCGTGGAATTGTGTGTTGTGGCGTGTGAAAGGGAGAAAGAGAGAGGGAGCGATTTAGCGAGACTGCCTGCAGCGCAACGATGGGTGATTTTCATGTGTACTTACTTTTCGCCTGTGGCCAAGCTCGGTTTGGATGCGTGAGCGGCCGGTGGCGCGGACGCATCACGGCCACAAGGACGATGCACTCGATGCGTTAAAAGCTCGGTGGAGCGACTTGACTTGCTCGGGGAACCGCTTATTTACATAAATGTGAATAGTGGCGTTTGGCGCCATCATGCCTGAAAAAATAACTGTGCGCGAGAACGCACTTGGGGCGGGTCACGTGACTCTCACTCTCTTCTCTTCCTTCTCTCGGGCACGTCTGGCACGGGCACCCCTCACCCTTCGCGTCGCCTTCACCGCCTCCGTGTCACTGATCGTCTCATCTTACTCGCGCTCGAGCGATCGATCAAATGTGCGTTTCCGTTTAGTAGATTCAAGTGGACTTCTTCCTCGCCCGCTCTTTTTTTCGCGCTGCTTCGAGTTACCTTCTCTTTTTCAGTTTCTCAGCTCTCAGTACCGTCTTTGACCGTCCGTCAAAAGATGATTCGTCGCGAATACAATTCACGCGTACATATACCTATAACCTGTCATAAGTGGCTTAGATTATTTCATCATTGTACATTGTTACAACGAATGACGCGAAATTTGATAACTCACATTTTAGTAAGATCACTGCTTTTATCGATTTTTGTATTGAACGTTTAAATATGCAATTACACTTTCTAAAAGCTGCAATGCGTATATATTATATATATATATATATATATTATTACGTACTGACTGTACCATTAAAAAACTCATTATTTACATACTTTCAATTAAAATTTTCCATCGATATAAAAAATAATATAAATAAAAGTAATTTCATGTTAAACGCATACTGACTAATTTAAGTTTTCGAACACTCGCCGATTATTAATTTATTTTGATGAAAATTTTCAACGACAATTATTATATTTGATTAAAAACTGAAATTCTGATTAAACTTAAACTGAATCTATAAAGCTCTATTATTTATCATAATTTTTTAATGCTAGGAATTTCTTTGATATTATTCAATCGTACTATTAAATAAAAAAAGGAAATTTTTCCCGATCTTTAGTCGGTAATTGAAATTTTCTGTTATTTTATTATTATGTATAAAATACTTTATATACTATAACGTATACTGTATATTCCAAATGAATTCTTTTTATGTTAATTCTATTTAAAAAGAATTCATTTTTAATAGTTCTGCCGTATGGGTAACAAGACGAGCATCATCAATTGCCATTTTGTATTCAAGCAATTTAAATTGGCTAAAGTGTAGATGAATGTACAAGTTTATGTAGACCGACAAATCATTTTATTCTTACATTTTTTGTTAATTTAAAGCACATATTCGCAAAAACTAATTGATGCAAAAGCTGGAATATCAAAGTTTAAAAAGCTTATTTCATTACCTATAACACTGTAACATCATTAAATAAGATCCGAAATAATTTTTGTTTTTATTAAATAATTTTAAGCATGAAAACTTTAAAAATGAATATGTATGAATTTGTTGAAAGTGCAGCTTGCACATTGGTGAAATGAACTTACAAATGCATGGGAATGAAGAATTTGTCGTATAGAATGAGAAATAATAAATATTGACAGACTTAATACTATGTTTTTGACCGTCAAAATATTGATACACGAACGAGGAACCACCGACCATGGTAGACGGTACACAACACAGACGAAAAAGGCTGCATGAGGCGGCGCCGATGATCGCGTGCTCCCTTGTGCACGCATTTTGTATCATTCTTTCTATAGGTGTATGTAACTCCCAAACGATGCTTATGTATGAATTTGCATCGTATGAACATAAGGTACACACCTGCAAGTCTACACAATCAAGCAGCATTCGTAATGGTGCGTGCGCGGGAACGACGGCATCAACGCAAGCTTCAAAGCTGAAGGGTGAGAAAGAAAGAGAAAAGGAACGAGCAAGCGCGCGAGAGGAAGAAAAGATTGTGCATTATAAGCAATTGCTTATATATGTCGGAAAAGGAGAGCCGGCGAGGACAGTGCATGTATGTGGATATACCGATATAACGAAAATACAATACAAATATATATGCGAATATAAGTTCGCGCTCTCTCTCCCTCTTATTTTCGCTCTGGTTTATAATGTCATTGCCCATCTCAAAACTGAAAATAGCATACCTATATTGCATCTTATCTTCTCTGTTTCTTAATTAACTGGTACCTGCTAATGTTATAGTTTATCCAAATTTTCTGCAGGGATTTCATTATAATATTCGTCATATATTGCTGCATGTAATATTTGCTATTTGCTGGCATATTGCTTTTATTTTGCTCTATTTTGCTGCTCTTGTTATTGGGGTACATGCTTTTAAAGATATTTATTACAAACTTCAAGTATTCATTTCTAGTATTTTTTAAAATAACATTAATAAATATTTTTAAATAAATTAAGAGCTTGACGGGCCGTACTCCCCCTACCCGCAACCCGCAGCTGACCGCCAAGAACCCCAGCGACGTTGCGCCGCCTGCCTCATGTGGTAACGCAGGCGAAAACTAACGTTGAAAATTGCCTCACTCGAAACTCGACGCGCCTTACGGACGCTGATCTATACATATCTATTTTCGTTGATCAAGTACATAATATATTCAGCTTCACTTGTTATAAGTTGTAAAAGCGTCAATAGTACAGATTGATGGAAATGCACTTATTACAATTCTTCAGCAATAATTAATAATTGAATTGTATTATGCTGGGAGAAAATTTAACTAATTACGTAGTAGTGTTATTGCTTTGAGGTTAGAAACCAGCATTATATATGCTTCATTTATGTTAACAGTGTAAATTTTGTCATTGCTTTTGTATTTTTGACAAATTTCCTGAACTCAACAAAACACCATTTTTTTCAACAATGGAAGAAGTACATGATTTTTTTATGTATTAGAAAGATTATTTTTCATTATATAAATAGTAGAAAATGCTTTTATTTTTTATTTCGTTTAATTTTTAAATTATCTTTTTGTTTATAAAGATTTAGCTTTAAAAGATTAATACTATAAAAATTTTAAATAAGCTTAATTAGCTTCAGAATGTCATAAAAGTTATTATGATATAAATGTTATTGCTTCATCTTTTAAAATTAATGTTCGTTACTTTTAACTTTTTAAACATCACATTAGAATCCCAGCAATTGCACCTTTCAAACATTTTTTTTAATATTTGAAATTTATTTTACATTATTATAGACTTTTTTTAATAAAAACATGAAATAAATGCTTTTTTGAAATGTTAAAAGTGGAAAAACATAAATTATTATTGTGATAAATTAATCACTTTATTAACTTCATCACCCTACAGAAAAATGTGTTCCAAAAACTACTAATCCTGTCACTAATACCCAAAAGGGGGATGTGACATTAAATTACTAAATAAAAAAAAATAACTAAATATTTTCAAAATGTAAAAATATGTTTCAAAATGTACTGTTTTTTTTCTTCTAGGAATTAAGAGCCAAGATTGATCAAGCATGCAGGACAGCAGAAGAATTTACAAAATTATATTATGAAAGTTTAGATAAACAAAGATATATAAGTATGTTTTTTTATTTATATATTTACTTGAATTATAATATTATTTATATTTCAATTTGGTTATGCATTGCAGTTAATTTCAAGGCTTTATATGGATTCTGCTATTTTAATATGTAATGTAAATGGTATTGAAGGGAAGGATCAGATTCCAAGTTTTTCAACAGAACTACCATATTCTGATCACTGTTATAACTCTAGATGCACAACCTATTATAGGGCCTGCTGTAAGCTAGTCAACTAACCTTTTTAGTGAAAGTTAGTGGACAAGTAAAATTCCAAGATAAAGCATCAAAAACATTTAACAAAAACTTTTTAATAACTGTTTTGGGTGATAAATGGAAAATAGTAAGCGATTGCTTTAGAACACAAGAAGCATTCAAAAGCTAATTTTTATCTTTCACATTTAAAATACAATTATGTTTATAATAACTTAGTCCTTAAGACTATGCTAATATG
>UCOM01000940.1:0-55734 GCA_900474385.1 Ormyrus pomaceus
GGGGGGGGGGGGGGGAGACGAACCTCGGGAACGAGTGGCCTGCTCTCGAGTAAAATAGAGAGCAAAAGAAGAGGTTATAGGCGCGAGCGCCACGAATGCGGGCTTTCTCGTGCGCCGGCAAACATCAAGGCGGCGTCACGCCCCCTGACCGCCTCCTTTAATCATCGGCTCATTACTCATTAGTGCTAATGAGCCACGCGCGCCATCCTACATCCACGACGCAGGGACGCGGCCCCCCCTAACACTTTCCACACCTATATAACGCGCATATATATCTGGCCTAGCCGAACGGCCCGACGATTTTCGTCGGCTCGTTTGCCCGGGCAAAAAAAATCACGGCGCTCGCGTGTTTTCGCCTCTTTTTGCTCGCTTCGAAGCTGGAATGGAATTGCGGACGAACGGGGAATCGGGCACGAACTTCGAACTGGCTTTCTTTTCCGAGTTTATTCCCGTCGCGACTTTTGCTATCAATCTTGCATTGGAAATGCAGAAAACGAGTGATTGTATTTCTGTCATATTAAAGTTATTTTAACCAGAAATCTGCTAACCGATGATAAATAAAATGAATTGGAACGTACTGCATCAGTTAAGTCGACTCGAAATTATTTTAATTGCATTAAAAAGCATATATTGTATACATTACGTCGACGGGCTGAATTATTTTCGCAACCGAATCGACCGTAAGTGATAAAGATATGTAAATACAAATATTTAATTCATCTAATGCAAAAATCCATGTAACCGGCAGTCGAAAAATGTTAATTAACCTCTTCGTGGAAGGCGGCAATGATCATTAAAAAGTTGAAATTAAAGTTCCCCGCTTTAATAATAATTTCGAAACTACAGCCGGGCAAAGGTGCTTCCCGAGAGTAAAGGGCGGAGGGACAGGTAGACAGAGAGAGAGAGAGAAAAAGGGAGACGACCGGTGTGTGTATATACGTTCGGCGCGAGGGTCTAGGCGTATACGTTTATATATCCGAGATAAGGCGCACGCGAGTCTCTCTGTACTTGCACGATTTCGCTCGAGGGTCGATATAATTCACGGCTGGCTTTATTCTACTTGTCGGTGAGTCCAGACTGTAAAAGAGAGACAAAGAGAGGTGACGACGACCGAGCATTTTTTCTTTGTTCAAACATGCAAAGCTTCCCGGCCTCTCTCTCTCCTTTCTTTCTCTCTCTCTCTCTTGCTTTCTTGTTCCTTGATTGAGTAAGCTGTGCTCGCATTTGAATACAGCCGCGGTGAGCAATAAATTAAAACGATCGATGAACACGATCAATTAAGCGTTTAAATGAGGCTGATAAATAGTATTTAACGTAAATCAATCGCTATTGTTTCAAGCTTGGTTAGGTATCGTGAGTACAGGCGGCAGTTTACAAAGGATAACGTAAACTTTAAAGTTATTCAGAGGAATTCATTTAATCGTTGGTTTAGATAAGAATTGATACTTTGAATCGGAAACGAAAATGTGCAGATTTACAGTAAAAACTGAAAAGTTTTATTAAAAGTCAATTCTTTATTTGAACATTGTAGCTAAATTTATTTACTGTAATAATACTTACTTATTATACATATTATTTTACTTTTTATGAGAATTATAAAAAGTTTTTACATTTCTGATGTATGTCCAGAAGCAGTCACATTTCATTGATTGAAATGATGTTTTATCTGCTTAGCAAAAAGATATTAGTTTTAAACGTCGACAATAAAAAGAATTTTTATCCAAGCTTTTACTATTGATGACGTGGTGCGAAACATCTAGTATTATCATCCTTTTAAAACGCCTCTTTGATTTACTATATAAGAAAGAGCAATTATCACTGATTTCGCTTCACGGCAAACACTCGCGAACGATACTCCCGGGCATGAATTAGCGAATAATTTGAATTTTTCGATTGGCAAATGCATTCGCAAACATCTGTTGCGCGCAGCATTCTTCGACACCTATAAAATATTAAGACCGCAGAAATTACACGGCTTCCATCTCTCATTAGTCTATTATGCGACATTATGAAATAACTTTGCTACTTTTATGCGACTATCAAAAATAATATACGGCCCTGCTCAAACGTGTCAACGCGTAGTTGCAATATAATACCTTACAAAGAGAAATCGTAAAAAAAGATTGTTGAGTTTTTTCAAAATTGACGCAAGCATTCGTAATCAAAAGCATTACTGATTACGAGAGATTATCAAAGTTTTAAATCATAAGTATGGTTATAAGAGACTAAGAAGCATTTTAAAACACTTGCGACCAATCAAGAATATGTCTTTTTTTCAACATTGTTTTTCGCGATTCGAGGTAATAATAAAACCTGTTTAATATTTGCTTAAATTAAAAGAAAACATAATAAAATGCAAATATAAACATTGCAAAAAGAGACTAAAAAAAACGAAAAATATCACTTTAGCCGTTTTTTAAAAACAAAAATACGAAACCCAAACCATCCGCCCAACGGTATAACATTATTAAAAAAAAAAAACTGCGTCGAAGCACACGCCGCGCCTGCGAAGTAAGCGCGTCGCCGTGTCTCTCCGGGAATCTTGTAGATCACCGCTAGAGGAGCCGGCGGCTGTTCCCCTCTGCCGTCGCATGTGTGCAGCTTCCCTCGCCCCCGGGGCAGAAGAAGGCCGTGACATCGCTTGGCCAGCGAAGCGAGAGAGAGAGAGAGAGAGAGGCGGCGCGCGTCCGCATCCGTCATGGCCGTCGGTCCGTAAAATTGGCGCCACCTGCCACCCCCGGCGTCTTCAATGCATTTATAATACCGGCGCTCAATGACCCTTGACTTGCGCTGACCGGCCGACTGGAAGTTATTGCGGAGCGGCGGCGGCGGCGGCGGCGGCAGCAGCCCCCGGTCGCGTGCGAGCGCACCGACGCCGATTCCCGCTCGCCCGGAAGAATAAAGGAACCTGTCCGACGCGCAAGGATAAAAAGTCTGACTGAATTATTGGCCGACGCGAGCCGCGAGACAAAGACTCGCTGCCGAGTGTCGAGGCGATCGGGAATTAATGCGGTTATGAGTTGGCGTTGGGTGCTTTTCAGATGAGCTTTTCTGAAAAGTGCCTTGGATTATTTGAGTCTAATCTCGGATGAAAAAAGTAAGCGATGCGGTAAACGGCACAGTGCGCAGAAAAATTGTAATCTAATGACGCAATAGATAGATACATAATTTTGATATCGGTCGACGCTGATGTTTTTCTTGTTATGAATTAAGCAACAGTTCTTTGTATCGCTGTATAGGATCACTGTTGATACCTACTGTATGTTCATCAAAGTTCATATTTCGGTCTCCCCTCTGCATTGTGCCCCCAGAGACCTATTCAACATTCTGTTTCTCAAACTGTAATGTCAGGATAATAGAGGTCCCGTACAAAAAGTTGATTAGATTTTTCTCTTAGGATTTTTTTTTCTTCAAAACCTGTTAAAAGTATTATACTATTATTGTCCTTTATTTATCAACTAAAAGATACGTTTTGCTAAAATTTTAGTCCTCAGCTTTCGACATAAATTTAGCTTCAAAAAATTTTCCAACTTTTTCATACTTCCCCCGACCGGCAGATTAGCTTGACGTCATAACAGCTCGCCCCGCCTCAAGAAGCATCTCCGTTTTAATTACTCGAGTCAAGTTAAAAATCGCTCAATTACGGGAAGATCGCCGGGTAGGTTCGGGCTCGGGTGGCTCGAGGATTCCCCGAATAAATAAGAAATCATTGCATTACATCACAGCCGGCCATTAAGCCACCGGCTTCCCAGCCTCCGGCTTGGGTGCCAGGGGGCTGGACGCGTAATGTGATTGTTTCCGAGCGAGTGGAATGGGTGAGAGCGACGCGCTGCCGATGACTTCATCCGCCTCCCCCATCGCGATTTCTTTCCCAGCAGCAGCAGCAGCAGCACTTTGCTGCCAGAGAGATGGACGGCCGAGGCGCGACGGAGCGTCACTAATGACGAGTGCTGCTCGTTGGCTAAGAGAAATACGACGCTCCGAGCGATGACAACTGCCGAGGATTGCATTAGTTTTTCGGACTCTCTCTCTCTCTCTCTTTCGCCAAAGCGGAGAACGATTGCTGTAGGATTTTGTAGAGACGGGGATTCTCGCTTTTTTGATCAAATTTTCAGCCGGCTGAATAATTTATAAACTCCGCGATGCGACGCCGTCGGCAATATAAGTAAACATCCGCCGCTCGATAAGAGGTAAAATTTTGATTAAAGTTAAGCGAAAGATTCTATCTGCGGTGCGTCGAATCCTTAAATCGGAAAGAAAAACGACATCGATTAGTATCCCGAGACAGCAATCAGCAATCCGAATATATTTTCAATCCTATCCCGGTGACACGGAATGCAAAAACGTTAAAATCCATCAAGTCTCCCGCGTCTCTCTTCCCCGCCGCTGAAAGGCCGCATCCTTTCAAAACCGCGCGCGCGGCCCGATCCGTCAGGCATCGAGGGCAGATAAATCGGCGCGTCGATTCCCCAAAATCGCTCCTTACCCGCGCAGATGCCTCGAACCGGAAGCGCGATCGCAATCGCCCGGGGACCGAGAGGACATCACACACACGGCGGCGGCGGCGGCGGCGGGCTGAAAATCGCTGGCGGATATCGCATTTGCGTCTCGTCTCCTTGGGGCTTTTGTCCTCGGAAAGGATTATGCGCGAGGGGGGCAAATCCTTTAATGGCATTGTTGCCATTTGAATAACACGAAACACGATCCGAGATCGCGGCGCGGCTCTCTCTCTCTCTCCCTGCCCCCGCCTCGACTCGCGCCCAAAGTGTTGGGTTACCCCCAACTTCTTCGACGCGAGAATACTCGCCGCGCGACGGATTAATCGCGGCGTAGAGCCCGCTGATGCGCCCTTGATACAAGATAAAGGACGGAGGGGGGGGGGGGAGCGCTTTTTCTTTTTCGCTTGTTTTACTTCCGAGAACGACGACGAGGTGTGCGCAGGGGTTGCTAAGAGCGAACGAGAGGTAGAGCAATTTTAAAACTCGCTGAAAGCGGCTTTTGTCTAGCGGCTCTTATTTTAATCGCGCCGAGTTGCGATCATTTTTTTTTTTAACCGATCGAGGGATCGCAGCTCTGTTTGGGCCCTACGGGGCAGCAGTTGCTTGTTTCTGGGTAGAAAATTATTGAAACGGTTTTGAATTGAAACTTATGTTATCATCTTAAGAAATCTAAAATACCTTGGATTTTAAGTGAAATAGAAAACAGAATTTTTATGAAAATATTTTCAAATTCTTTGTACTGAATCCGGTTTCGCAACCTATTTGCCGTGTCGCTGCTTACACACATAATTGCGCAATAATCCCGTGATTTATACAAAATTATGTTTTCCACAATCTGTCGTAGATCTCGCATAAATGTCTCGACGGGTTTGGCGCGCGGTAATTAATGAACTTTCCCAACTTTTAAGAAGCGACGAAATACATTTGCATATTATCGAATCATCTATCATTTCGCTGCATTAATAAATCATGCCCGGTTCGCGTTTATTTATTTAAAAATTAAAGCGTGACCGAATTCGATGTAGAATCAAGGTACAATTAACACTTAAGGCTAGATTTAAATCTATTTTTATAGCTCGTGCTCAAGTGTGAAACCATTTGGATCGTCATTAAATGGAACGTGATGGCCATATTTAAATGTATCGTTTGTTCCTGGAATTAAGTTTTTTATTCTTTTACTTGAGATTCGTCCATTATTCCGACACTTTATCCACATATTGAGCGCCACCTCCTGCTTAAGTATTCGAGAGTGTTTTCGGGAATACACGACGAGAATTGAATACCTGAACAGCCGAATTTTGTATTATAAATTCTTCGCGTGAATTTCTACATGACAATTTCAAAAAAGTAAAGACGTATATTAAACAGAAAATTAAAAGGGTTTTTAATAACAGTTTGTACAGAAAGTATAATAATTCAAATTATTTTCATAAGAATGCAAACTTTTACACCAAAAAAAATATTCACTACGTCACAATAACGATCGGCAGCTGTTATAATTTTCCTATTAACAACTCGATTACTCCGTAAAAACCTTGTTCGACTCGACAAAAAAGATAGACACGGAGGTTAAAACTATTTACGACGGCTCGGGGATCAAATTACTTAATTTCAATTTAATTTTAGCCTATTAAAAGCCGCACTTAAGATAAACCTCAGAAAACTTTTCCACTGTCCGTCTCGTATACATTGTCTTCCTCCTCGGCACCCAGCATGGGAGCCTCGTAAATTCATCGCGCCGCGTTATTACCATATTTACACGCTCCCCCCCCAATCAAAGCCGAAAAGTTCGACAGTCGTTCGCGGCAGAATTCTACGGTCCCCGAAATATTTATGCGGCTCCTATATACCTCCTCTCGTGGCGCTGGTCGGTTCTCACGATCGCGCGTCCAAATCGACGAAACTTTATGCCCGAATGTCTCCTCTTGTTTCAGGTGAGTATCGCAGACTGTGTTGCTTCTCTCTCCCGGCATACATTAATCCGAGCGAGTCCCGAGAGCGAAGGAGGCCTCTTTTTCTCCTAGCGGTAGGTCTCGCTCGTCGCCGGTGAGTATTATTATTGTCGCATAAGCGAGAGGCGAGTCGGCTGCTCGTAAAGTCGTCCGGCCTAATGGGCCGACGTTTCGCGAGAGCTTCTCTCCGCGACAGGTCGGAAAAGTGCGGATGGAACGCGCGCGCGCGCACGAGTATATATAGCGCGTGTCGGCAGAATTTTACGCGCATCTGCTGCCATTTATTCAGCGCCAAGTTTCGGCCATTGCCAGGAAATTCGAGTTAACGTCTTTATATTAGCCTCGCGACTGTCGCCGAGAGGCAGCGAAGGGATCATTTTGCGGGATTCGAGGGAAATTCGAGGTAAAATGGTTTATTGAGACTTTCGCTCGTGGCGACGGCGCTGTCGAGTTAGAGTACGATTTATTGTAACAGCCGCAGATATTTATTATATTTTTGTTTTTGTTTAAATAGCTGGAAATTAAAGTTACTTTGTTTTACAACACATTCATTCGTGTCGCAATATTTAAAGCGCAGCAGATGATTTTTTCAAGAAGCCGCAATTTAATTAATCTCCTTAGAGTATTTTTTACTATTAGTAAATTATATTTTGATTATAATACACATTATAATATGCACAATATGTTTTGATAAAATTTTTAAATATTACGGTAAGTACTAAATCTTTGCAGCTTGTTCTTTTTAATATAGTTATTATATATTAATGTCATTGTTAAATTATAAAATCAGAATTGTATATGACAATTTTGATTAAAATTAATATTGTTTCAATGAGGTAGACCTATTTATAAGAAACTAAAATTTGAAATGAATCATTGCACCACCCGCACTTTAAATGAATATAATAAACCGTGATATATTAAGGTTTTATAGTCGTAAATACAAATTTTCGAGGGAACGCGCGATTTCCAAGATTACTCGAAATTGATTGGGCCGAATTTGCAAATGATTTTTATGCGAAGCACTTGAGCGTCGTAGCATCAAAATATCCGTAACGTTCGGGCAGACGAGCGCCAGGTTTCTCTTTGATGTTATATGAGTGTAAACAAGCGATATACTTAGCGCAGTCCTGAATTTAGTGGGCCCCGAAAGTAGAGGATGGAAAGCGCAAAAAAGCGGGGAATACAAAGTGTCGCGCATCAGAATAAGATATGGACGTCGCTCGGAGGATCGCGGAGAGGAAATGAGAATAAAAGCAGGAGGAATGCAGCGGAGGAAGGGGAAAGATTTTCAAATAAGCTGTAAATCAAAAAATTATTTTAGAGCCTTCGGAATGGTAACGGCCGGCAATTAGAATTTCATTCCAATAATATTATATAAATAGCCGAATATACAAAAGTTTATAAATAAAGTCGACGAAATTAATATCGATATCCAAATAATACCAATCTACCAAGTCAATGAACCCAATTTAAAGAAGCATAAATTCTCCTAATCCAAGCCAGCCGGAGAATATTGCCGGCGTCGGTGACAAACTCGCTGCGCGCGGGTGAGAAAAAAAAATCGTTAGAAAAAGCAAGCAGCCGGCTAAAAGTTTTCGGATCTAGCCGCTCGCGGAAGTGCATCCTCGAGCGATATTAAAAACAGGGTCCGAAGCTCTCTCTCTCTCTCTCTCTCTCTCTCTCTCGAGCGCCTTGCGGGGGGAGAAGAAAAGGCGAGAGAGAGGCGCGGGGGCGATAACTCAGGCAAAAGGATGCATCCATCCTGCTCTTTTTAGAGCGGCGCCTCGTTACAAAAATAGAGCCACTCGAACTTTCAACTTCCTTGGTTCGCGCGCCGGCTCGTTTCTTCTTCTCGCGCCTCGAGAGATGCTCCCGAGGGAGAGAGAGAGAGAGACTGCGAGCGGAGCTTTTCCCGGGTATATAAATCTCGGGGCAACGCGCGTCCGCCACTCGCTGCTCCCCTCTCTGGGTTAATCAAATTTGGATTCGGATCGAAAGCGCAGACAGACACGGAGGAGTGCGCCTGCGCGGCGACGCGCCACGGGGATAAACAAACGCCGACGGCCGGTAGGCGGAGTTTTTCCTGCCCTCCGCGGTTTCTTATTTTATGGATTAAACTTGTCTTTGTAGCTTCATCGGGATATTCGCTTCGTAAATTGATCGGCGAGAGTTGCGGTATAACGTTTCTGCGATTCCGTGGCACTGTTGGGAGAAAATAGTGAACGGTCCTGTTTATTATTTTTAAACTATCCGTAAATATTGTCCAAAGATCTTAAAGTAAATTTATTTTTGGGGCGTTGCTTACGCGTTTCAAGAATGTAGCTTTTCATATTTATAGATATAATTTTCGAAATAAATTTCACGCTTTTTTCAGAATCTAAAAATAGTTGATGAATAGCTCGAAAAAAAAATATGAAAATTTATCGTTACGTCAGCTACGGCGTATAATTTTTTAGCGCTTTCCACGACAATGGTTTAAGACCGATAATCCAAGATTAAAGCGGATTATGTCTTAAAATAAACATCAATATTTCGAACGCAATGTCATCAGCGGGTTTTATTAATTGCTCGAGTTCGCATGCTCCTCAATCATTTGATGCATCGGTAGGCGTTTTTTGCTTTTAATTCAGTGTCAAGCGGGACCCCCGGCAATTTAATTTTCTAGTTTGGACACAAATGAAGGATGAAAGCTCTTAGCAATTGACCCGCTTTTAACCCGTTTTCATCCTCCTCTGCCATTAGCGTCATTCCAAAGGATTAATGGCACTTCCCAGTAATATTTCAACAAATATTTTCGACTTGAAACGTTTTGAATTGCATAATATTTGTATTATTTGTAACAAAATTTACTGTTCAGAATTAGTTGATAAAAAAAAGAATTTTCCTTCCCTTTTTGCAGCAAAGTCGAAACAATAAACCAAATTCCGGAATAGTATCCATCAACGTCGCCGGCTCGCATTCCCAGCAAATAATTATTTCAAATAGATTGAGCCGTTGTTCTACACAAGACAGCTTGTACCCCGCCTATTTATAACCCGGAGCGCTGCTACCGTTTCGAAAAATCGAAAAGCAAGCTCCTCCCCGAGCTAAAAGCCCGAGAAAAGAGGAAAAGTCGATTCCCGGCATCCTAAGGCAGATTTATCGTGTTTACGAGTCGTACGCGACGTCGCGCAAGCAGCCCCGATTATTGTGCGCCCGTAAGAGAGCCATTATCTTGCTCGACGCGCGTTAGCCGAGCGACATCGCCGGTATACGGACGAATCGAGCCTCGAATACTAAGGCCTGCGCTGCTCGCGACTCTTCGCCGAGCAATTAAACGCGAAGCGGCCGACGGAGGCGAGCCGGGCGCGATTGTTCAATCTGCCCGATGGAACGAGTGGACCGGCACGAGAAGCGGCTCGTTTGTCTCAATTTGCGGGGAGCGACGCACGTGCCGCGTTTTGAAGACTGCCTGTGTAGGCTCCCGCGGGATCTGCTTTTATGGATCGGGAGAGGCGGCGATTTAGTTTTTCATCCCGGGGAATTGTGCGCAGGGGCCGAGGTACGGATAATCGATTACTCGCGCGATGCTTCTTCTTTTGCGGAATTACGAATATCGGAATTCTCCTCGTGACAAAGCGTGCTTTCGTAAAATTTATTCGCTAAAATCCAACGTGCTTCTTTATCCGCAAACGTATATATACAAAACAGAAAGGTACCCGATAAACAATAGTAAATAATTGGCCAACGTACCGCGGCGCTCGAAATGGTAAAAATAGTCCCCCATCGGTAGGAAATGCGGGCGATTCGAGCGATTCTACACCTGGGATCGCCATCTCCTCCCTTTGATATCCAGCGTTTCTTTTTTTCTCTTCTTTCCCGGTCTGGCAGAGAGAGAGCGCGCGATCGGCATCCGCCGCGAGCGAAAAAGCCCTATAGATAATCGCGCGGGGCGATGCCACCTCGGCCGGAATCCAGCTGGAAGACTAAAAGGCCGCCGCTGCTCGTACATCGCTCCAATTTACCTTTGCGCACTTTTGTCCGCCGCCGGGGTGGCGTAAAACCAGATCCCCATCGCAAGAAAGAACAAAGGCCAGAAACCGCCGCGCATACCGAGCGACGCTTCGGCGCGCTCTCGACTCTCTCTCCCTTTTCTTTTTCCTCTCGCGGCCCGCCCGCAGAAAAAGAGATTCCGAAAGCCGAGAGAGGCGGCGGCGGCTATTTATTCCATCAAATTCGGGATATAGATGTATCGCGCGCAGCAGCGGCAGCAGGCAAATCTCGCGTGCCAGTCGCCGCTTTGATCCGTCACTTTGATGGATATCTCGGCCCGATCGGTGGACGAAAATATCGAGCGCCCCGCGCTTGCGAAGAAAAACGAGATTGCAGCGAGGGAGAGATGCTTTATTAACTCGGTGATTCTTCTTGCCGCATTTGAATAATTTTGCGAGCGAAGGCTTTTTCGACAATTTTTAGACGGTTCTTGGTCGAGGTTACGACCGCGAAATGAGAAGTAAGAGGGCCGAGTCGCGGAATAAAGATGTCGACCGAAACGAATGTATGATTACACCGTGAGAAACTCAAATTGTATTTCGAAACGAGATTTAAACTCAATCGGCGAGTCCTATAAATTATCTAGCGCGGAAAACAAATCACCCGAAATCTCGAATATTCGCGGCGGAACCGTAAAGCGGTGCGTCACATTTCGAGCAGACCATGAGAAACTACTCTGATTAAAAGTTTTTGCCCGAGTAAACACGCCCGAGTTCTCTCGGTAAATCATCTCAATGATATAATATCAGCAGCGTGCTTTTTGCAGCATTAACTCGCAGACACCTAACCCACACATGAGCCCCATTATGCACACCTACTCCCGGTCCTCTCCCGAGGCACTCGAGGCCTCTTTTATCTGAGACTCTCTCTCTCTCTGCCTCGTTCGCATTTATCTGCCTTTTTTTCTGGGGACTTTCGCCCGAGTGCCGATGCGAGTTACGCCGGGGTATTTATATACTTGCGAGAGAGAGAGAGAGAGAGCCATCGGCGAATTTATTAGAGCGACGGTTCGGCGCTGCTCCGATAGGAGCGCGGCAACGAATGGGACGCGATAAAGGCCGATTTAAGGCTAACGCCGAAGAAAACTGCACTTTATGCGCCGCCTATCGCCTTCCTTCCTTGCTTTTTTTTTGCGGCCGCGCGCGATCGCTTTATTCGAAAAGGACGAGGCGGAAGCGGGAATCGGCTATCGCAAATGGATTCTCGTTATTTCGCTCCGATGATTATTGTTATCGTCCCTCCCCGCTTCTTTGGGATTTTTTTTTAATAATAATGGATAACTTCATCATCATTTTCGCGAGTCGCGCTCCGAGATTCCGTAAAAGTGTTCTTAATAAAGTTGTTTCTTCTTTTTGGAAGAGCGGATTAAATGTCTCGCTGCTAATGCGGGGTTGTTTGAGATAAAATACTTTTAAAAATGAATAAACGCGCGCGCCTAATTGTAAGGAATTAAGGAACACTTTACAAACTCCGTGGTATTTTTACTGCTTGCTAAAGTGAGAATTTTTATAACGCTTCAATAAAATACATGTATAACTAAAACGCAGCGTTATTCTCGCGAAAAAATACAATGTGTATACCTTTAAAACCCGCCGTAAAAGCGGTTGCGTTTCATCAGTCTTCCCGCGCATAAGTAGCTCGCGAAATAGAATTTTCGCATCAATGTTTCATGCTAATGCTCGACGATCCCATCCCGCGCGAGCGATATCCTAAGTGCTTTCGCTCATAAAGCCGCAGAGTACACCTCCAGCGGCGTAAGTACACTTGTGCTTAAGAGCCGTTCGAGTACGAAGGGATGGAGGGTAGAAAAAGTCGAACGTTAAACTTGAAACATCGTTATAATTGACTCCTCTTAGGTTCAAAACGAGATTTTCGACCGCTCGAGGTAAGTTTTTCGTTCTCTATCCGCTGGGAATAGTCATTAATTTCTTATTCGCGCGAGTCGAAATTTTCGTAATAGTAATTAGTGTTCATACCGATCTTAATTTAATGCGACCTCTGGAAGCTTCATTACTTTTAAATGAAATTTTACAAGGATCATGTTGCATTTACTAACTCGCTTGACAAGTATCATAAATTCATACCAGAAAGAAATATTGGCATTATACACGAAACTCTTTTAATTATTGCTAATTATAATAAGAATAAATTATTACTCGTTTGCGCCAAATTGAATGTAATTATTTAAATTTGCACGTATAAAAAATACTACATCCGAGCACGATACGAATTTACGACTTCGTTGACTAGAAATTGCAATTAAATCACTTTAGCTCGCGCTACAATTACGTTATACCCGAAGTAATTACCTGCTCTTTGAACTTTTGAGAAAAATGCGCTGAGAACGCAGAACTAGTTTAGCGAGACCTCAAAGTTTTCGCGAATTCATCATACCTCGCCCTGAAAAATGTATACCTTACAACCGTAGTCACGTTCGCACTAGCTTAAAAAACGGCTCTTGCCCCAGCGGAAGATTCCGCAATAAACGTTAAAAAATGCCGGGGCTTGGAATAAAATATAATCCAGCGTCGGGTGGCGCTCGGCTCGCCTCAGCGCTAAAAACGAAGCCGAAAAGCCCGCGGCTCGGATATACCGGCGGTGCGGCGTCTCTGTCCCGGAGAAACTCGTCGGCCGCGGCCGAGAGAGCCTGCCTCGCGTATATGCCGTAAAGCTGAAAATGCTCGGGCGCTCACGCACACACATGGGGGCCTTATCTCGGTGATCTCGTTCCGGCGCGTACCTGTGCGCATAAACGCGCGCTCGCGCCATAGAGTACAAGGCGCGCTGTCAGCTGTGCTCGAGAGAGAGAGAGAGAGCCGAGGGAAGGAGGGAAAAAGGGCAGCGGCGTGCGGAGAGAGCTGCGCCCGGCCCGGGAGGAAACGAGAGAGAGAGAGAGAGAGAGAGAGAGAAAAAGGAAGGGAGAGAGAGAAACAAGATCTGCTCGCGAGTATCGCGTTACCCGAGCGGACCTCTCCCTGCACGCTCCGCCGGATAAAACCGCTCGATGTGCGTGGCCCCGCGCTCTCGAACGGGCCGATAAAATTCAGAGACACGCGGACGCGCGGCTAATCTGCGTGAAAAACAATGTGCCCCGCTCGTAAAGGCTTGACCGCCCGACGGGGCTTGACGGGAGCGAAGGGCTTTCTCAAAGTCTCGCATTTTTCCGCAGAGGACGTTGCGCGCGAGAGTCGTTAAAAGCGATTTTAACGCTCGACGAGCGCTCTCCGACGGCGCGCTTTTTAACGGTATAACCCATTGCGCCTCGCGTCTATTTATCTAATTTATAAGAATGATCGGACGTGTCCTTTCGATGTGTTAGATAATTGAAATCGCGTTAAAAGCGGACATTACACTTTCGCGGCGCTTAGCGCGGACGTAAAATCGAAATAAAACCAGAATTTTATAATTTAAATTACGATAACTGCTCGCCGGATCTTTTTCCTCCGCCGGCTACTTTAACTTAAAATGCCGTTGTACATCCACTAAACTATTTTTAATCATTCCTGTGTAATTGAGTGCTTTACGGCTTCGATTCATTACTCGACGATCGCACACCGCATTTCCTACGTTTCCTCGAGATATTTTAATCAAGCGAGCAGTTCCCCCCGCCTCTTGCGCCTCCGTCGAAATCTGCCCAACTTTTAATCCATAAAACAGGATAAAAAGCCCGGCCGCTCCGATATGCCTTTCCTCTTTATTTTCCACGGCGGAGTCTCTCTAGTCGGCTCCGGCTTTCCAGGCCCCGGCCTCTCTCGCGCTCTCGGCGCTTTTTTATGCCGAGTCGCCTCGGCAACATGTCGGTCCCGATTGCGAGCGCGCGATTCTCTCTCTCTCCCTCTCTCTCTCGTAGCCGCTGTCTCCGCGGCCATAAACATCGCGGCTTTATCTGAGTGAGTTTTATTGGCGCGTTTCTGCGCAAGGACCCCGTGAACAAGATCTCAAGCGGGAGGACGCCGGGGACTCTTGGAGAGAGAGAGAGAGAGAGAGAAAAAAGGCCCCGCGCTCTCTTTTTTTCCCCTCTTCTCTCTTTCTTCCTTTTGTTTTTGTATATAAGCGTGTGTAATAAACAAAGGCTTTCGGGCCATTGTTTGCAAAAATTAAACTTTATTCGCGCGGAGTGCTTATTATTAGCGGGTGATGCGGCTGTTTGCGGAATTCTCACCGTTTATGTTGGTGGTTTTTTTTGTACGAAATTGTGTTAGTTTCTGAGTGTAATAATGAATCCCGAGTCTTTAAATTTCAGATCCAATTTCAATGATATTCTTCACTCGGGAAAATAAATTTTAACGAAGCAATTGTTCTTTATCATGTAGAAAAGAGATAATTTTGAAAAGTTTTAATACTCGTTGCATTAGTCGTTACGCGCGTTTTATTTTTAATTACACGCCAAACCTTAATCATTGAAATATTCAACGAGAATATCCAGGCGCGTTTAGCGGAAAAGATTATCCTAAGCAGCGTTAAGCCGATATATTTAATCGCAGATCGATATCTTACGCAACGTTGGAATCGAATTCCGCAAGACTTACGGCTCGGCTTGTCAGGCCGCGAGCGCTTGACAAAGCTCGTTCGCGCATCATGTTTTATGAATGAACCGCGGCTCTCGAGAGCGATCGAGAAAGAGAGAGAGAGAGAGCCTCCTCTAATGCGATTCCTCGTTTCTTTTGTTCTTCCGGCGGCTCCTCTCTTTCGCCTCGCTCCTTTTTGGCTGGACCGCCAATTACAATGTTCCTTTTCGCCGGGGATCGATATTTATTCGGTTCCTCGTCTTTGTGCGCGGCACCGGCGTGTCCTCCTCTCTCCCTCTCTCTCTCTCGTTGCCGTTTCTTTTTTCTCCGGCGTTCCGCGCGCACAATCTATCGCCTAAGTGGCTTCGGTCGGATAAAGCTTCGCTTCGCGGGAAGGTAAGCCGTGTGTGTGTGTGAGTTGCGAGTGCAGGCCGATTTGCATATTGAAAAAATCGAGCGGCCCCCTCAATCACCGGATATCTCGCCGCCTCGTTCTCTCATTGTCCCCGAGCGTCAGCGGGCAAGAATTATGGTGAATCAGTTTTCGGGAGGTCCGACTCTGCACATGTTAATGAGAGCTGCGGCCGAAAGCTGCCCTCTCGTCCTAGTACATCAGCGCTCCTCTTTTTTTACCTCCTCTTTCTCTCGTCTTCTTTGGGCCTCGTGCGTACGCGAGGTCTTATCGAGTTTGCTTCCGTCTGAAAATGGCCTTTTTTACGTTCGCGTCTTAATTGGAGAAAAGTTTGGTGATTTTTTGCAAAGCACTTTTACGTTTTCGCGGTGCTTCGTAATCCAGTCGGGCACAATGCTACACGCAGAAGACTATAATAGACGGGCTGAAAACTCTTTCTCTCTTCCAAGTGCTTATAAATCAATCTCGAGCTGTGCGAGCCTAGTAATTTTATATAAACAATTAAGATAATTCAGAGTAACGCTATCTTAGCATAAAATACGCCTCTCGGCCCGTGGGGGAAAGAAGAAAAAAATCATAAAATACGTTTATTTCGAAGGTGATAATTTACAATCGCAAGCTCGCTCTCGCCGCTTATAAAACCGCGGCGATCCGCGTGACGTCGCGCGGCTGAAAATTCACAAGCGAGAGAGAGAGAGAGCAGAGCGCGCCGCCGCGCCGGAGCGGAATCTCCTCCAGAATGTGTCTCGGGAAAGTGATTTGCGAGGACTTAGGAATAATTTACGGGCGAGGCGCGCTTGAGCGAACGGCTTTCTTCATCGCGGAGATGTGTGCATGCGCGCGCGCGCATGCAAGAAATTGCCCTTTCAACGTTGTTATTATATCGGCGACGGGCACTTGGACGGGTATAACGCCGGCTAACCGCGGCCGCGAGCGCGAGGCTCCGGCTAACTTGATAATCTTTGCTTCGGGGATGAGGCGCTTTTGGGGCTTCGGTATGTACAGTTTTGCTCGAGTTTTTTTAGGTAAACTTACCGCGTTGGTTCGTTCCGTCGAAAGTAAGAGCGTGTCGGTAAATAATTACTGTCAAACGCTACTCGCTTTCATTGCAGGGAGAGTTAATTGAAAATTCATTCTTAACAAACATAAATTTGAGGCAAAATTGATATTCTTTGCCTTTTATATCTAAAAATTATTCTGCGAATGAATGAAATTTTACCTCATTTATAATATCATTAAAATTGGAGATAATGGTATTGATTTTAACTGAATTAATTCCGGTTTAAGGATAATACTTGCAGCAGCATAATCAAAATCACGAATTATCAATGGTTATTGAAAATTTTTGAAATATTCCAGGTACAAATATTGACGTTTATGACTTTCCAATTTTTAGCACGAAATTTTCAAAATTCAATAGTCAATGACGTAAGATTTGCAATACGTAACTTGTATTTGTACAAGTGTATTTATTTATGATTAAAGAGCTTAAACTTTCCGCAAAACAGACTTTCGCAAACTTTCACCTCTTTCGCGTTACGTATATATTCTTTTTTGTTATTTAATTATTTTAATTTTACCTAGTTCTTGATATTCCTTTAACTCTCAACGAAATTCTAAATCAATAAATTGGTCGAATGGATTTAGTCTCAAAATTTACTGAATGAATCAAGAAATGTTGAATGGTGCACATTAAGATAGACTGTAATTAGCTTATCGATAATAGGTACTTATCGAGTCGCTACCGCGCAAAAGAAAGATAACTTGTGGAAATTATTTCGGCAGGAACCATCTTTTAGCGAAAGAAAAATTTATTGCAAGCAGAAAACGTAAATGATTAGGCAGATTTTGGGATGCAAGAAGAATGAAAAACAATTTATTTCATATAAATATCGCTATATTTTCGAAATTCATTACAATTCAATAAATAATTTTTTAAATCGTATATACAAAAGCGAGACACAAATAGTATGAAGAATTAACCACAATTTAAAGCGGATCTTACGACGGTTACTTTTAAATACAGTGTTTTACAGAGTCTTTGATACATTTATGCGCAACAATAGTTGAAACTTTACGTTAGCGTCGGTTAAAATTTTCAGCGTTTACTTACTTACAAGTAATTAAAGTTATTTTGGCAGTGATGTATTATCGTGAAAGAGTGCCTATTCCGTAGTCCGAGACACGTTACAGTTTTAACGTCCGCCGTCGCTTCGTTAAATATCCGTTCTTCTCCGACCAAAAATGCGAACAAATGACAATTATCGACATTACGTATACAACTCTAATTAATTTTCCTACGGCTTTCGCGAGCCGCCGCTCGAGGCTACGAGGCAGTCTTCCTCCGCACACTTTTCCAGTCAAAAATATAACACTAACAACAACGAAAACATTTTTTGATTTTTTTCTCTACTCGATAGTCTCTTAATAAATCGGCATTGAGTTTCGATTCCACGTGCAGAAAAGGAAAGAAAATACCTACACAACAACAAACAATCGCACTTTAATTCCGTTAAGTATAACACACTTGAAACGTCAGCATTTATGGCACTAAAATTCGAGAAAAAAAAACGCTAATCTATCGCTCGGAAACACACGCAGCATCACAGAATCAAAAGGTTCTTCCCGTCCGGGTGAAAAAACTAAAGCTTCTCCAGGGCGGCACTGTTCGTCAGCATCTCGCGCGTCAGTCTCCAGACCTGCTTGGCCGCGTTTTCCAGGCCGCTCGGCGACTTGCCCTTGAAGAGGTCGAGGTTCGGCAGGAAGTAGTGCGGACACCGCCGGCACTGCAGGCACGAGATCAGCTGCAGGAATATCCCGTTTATCCGGTCGGCCAGGCAGATGTCGTCCCACTCCGCCTCGTGCGGGTGCTTCTCGCACTCGTACAGCAGCAGCGTCTTCATGTGGTAGCTGGTGACCGGGTTGCCGGGCAGGTCGAGGTGTCGGTCTCGGAGCGTCTTCAGGATGCTCAGGCAACGCTTCCGGCTGGCGCCCTGCAGCAGCCTGTTCTCGGCGTCGAGGAAGGATAGCGCCCAGGCGTCGCCCTCCATCGCCGACTGCTTGCCCTGCAGGCCGATGCACTCCTTCGAGAGCATGTCGAAGCCCTCGGTCTTGACCTCGGCGACGAGGTTCGGGTGCGGCCAGGGGATGTGGGGGATCGGCCAGTGCGAGGCCGACCGCGGCCAGAGACCGGCGCACTTGAAGGCCGGCGTGATCTGCACGACGTATCGCTCCCGGATCCTCAGCTTGACCTCGGTCGTGTCGGCGATCATCTTCACCGAGTCCCGGTAGGCGCACTTGTCGCAGGCCTGTGCCACCAGGGTCTGGAAGCGCGAGCGGATCTTCCGAGCGGACAGGTAGCCCGAGGCCGTGATGAACTCGACCCAGAGCGACATGGACCGCTTGCGGCCGTCGCTGAGCTTGAGTACCGCGCAGCCGGGCAGCGTGCCGTCGTCGACGAAGTTGAGCACGCCCATCTGGTTGAGGTAGATGACGATCTCGAACTCGGTGGGCGAGATGACGTCGAGGCCGTCGAAGCGGCCGTTGTAGTCGGTGAGGGAGGATATGAAGCGCGGCTCCTGCACCTCGACCTCCTTGAGGACGTCCTGAACGACGCGGCAGACCTCCTGGATGGTCTTGGCGACCTGCGTCTTCCTTGCCATGACCCGCTCGCCGAAGTACTTGTTCAGCTGGTAGACCATCTTCGACTGGGCGGTGAGCATCTCCGCCGGGACCAGCATCCTGCCGGCGACTCGCTTAGCTGGGCACTCGGGTAGGCTTGAAAGGCTTTTTCTCGCTCTCGAGGCAGGCTCACCTCATGATTCGGCGCTCGCGGAGAGAGCAGCAGCGGCGGAGCAGCAGCACCGATTTCCAGCGAGGAGAGCGCGTCTTTGTGGGAGAAGAGAGTCGGTCGTTCTCCCCGAGGCCGGCGTGGAGCGCAGACTGCGCCGGCGTCCGCCACCGGCAGGTGATCTCTCTCTTTCTCCGGCCTGGCCCCGCCTCCCGACTCCCGACGGCTCTCCCCCCGCTCCGGGCCGGCGAATCGCGGCCGCCGGGGGGCCGGCCCTGGCCAAGCCCTTCGGAGCATCGATCCGCCGAGCGGCAAGCAGCTCTCAACCCCGAGCAGTATTTCATGCCCGCGGAGGAAGGGAGCGAGAGAGGGCTTAACCCTCGCGCGACGAGTGAATTATGCAGCGACCTCTCTCCCTCTCTCTCTGCCGGGAGTCTGTGCGCCTCGACGAGATTACCGGGGAGGGAAAGGTTTAAGGGAGCGACTCCCTCCCACCTTCGCCGGGGCTCCTTATTTATTTAACGCCAATTTTTTTTCGCCGCGGCGAGCCCGTGTCCGAACTTTCCGGGGCTCCGGGCCTGAGCGATAACCGACATTTACGAAATTCATTTGGGGATCGCGGTGAAATAGTGCCGCGACACGTGCTGTATACATATCTCGAGCGCGTGGGATTTAACGAGCCTCGGGGCTTTTAATGAGCGAAATCTTTTGGCTGTAATTAAAATTACTTTACGGTGATGGACGGCTGTCGCGCTGAATGATCTCCTTTTCAAAAGTTGCAGATTTTATTGTCTGACGGATAGGAGTGGAGTAAAGTCAGCTTGCTTCAAAATCGCTGAGCTGCACAATGAATTGTTAGAGAAAGTTTAACGTAGACTGGCTATAATATAAGAATCATTACTTTTAAATAAATAATTATACAATGAAGAGTTTCGTAATATAATTTTGCGTAAGCACAAAATCGCAAATAAATATAATCTACGGCTGCTTCCAACATTTACATAACACATTTACGTCTCCCTTAAACCCACATATTCGCTTTAAGCATAGAAAATGCAAAAAAAGTCTTGAACGCAACCGCGTGCTTGAATATGCAATGCTTCTTGGCGGCTTTATCGCGAAGCCTCGTTACAAACTAAGCGACTCCGTTTTCACCGAACAATTACCATTTACCTGTCGGCGCGCGAACAATTATTTTGCAACGTTGCGCAAAACCGGTAAAGTGCGCTTATCGGAACTGCAAGCGACAACGGCCGAAGTAACCTTTATAACGTATGAATGCGGCACTCGATGACAGTGCCAGACCTCGAGGCTTCGTTCAGTTTAAAAAAATCATTATACAATTTGTGCGGAAGCATTTTTCATTTATTTGCAAGCCGAAACTGATTGTTTTTGAATTTCATCGGAAAATAAAATTTGTCGCGGAAAGTTTGAAGGTTTGGAGATGGATAAGAAGAAGATGAGTTTCCATAATCAATGCGTTTATTTTTATATACAATTTGTGTTCTAAATAACAGAATATTATCATATAAAAAATAAATATATCATTTAAATAATATAAAAAGAACTATGTACATTTAACAATGGGTACTTTTGCTACACAAAGCCTAAGACTTTATTTATAAATAAAGTCAATTTCGTTTTCTTATATTACGATTAAAAATTTTAAATAATATGCGTAATAATCAATTGTTCAACAAATCACATTCACTTTTATTACTAAAGAACATAAAAGATAGATTTAAAATTTTTGTCTATACAAAAATAATATCTAGCAACGAAAATATAAATGATCTTCTATATCATATAGAGAAAAACAATTTTAGTAATATTTAAAACATATTTAGTCTTTTACATCGAAGCTAATAAGTTGACCGCACCTTATTAAACAGCACCAATTTGAGATTAAAAATTTTTCGATGACTTTTTGCCTTTTATATAAAAGTACAGGAAATTCTTAAAAGCTACTGCTCACTTGCACTTTCATTTATACAATATATTATTCTTGAAAATCGCTTAAATCTCTAATGAAAAGCAAAAAAATCTTTGATTACACCGATTAAATGACGTTGCGTATCACAAAAACAATAACTTTTTGCATATTACAGATAGTTTGCGTTGGTTTTTCTACAAAAGTGCCGCACTTTAATAACTAGCAATATTTTAATTTGTAACTCATTTCGTAATTCATCTCTTGCAGAAGTAAATGTTGCTCCAAAAACTCGAAAGGACAATACTTCTAGGATTTCATTACACTATGCATACCTCCTTTAATTCGCATACACTTTTATCAACATTACTCGAACCACAAAATTCCTAATTTAGCTCTCTTCAAAAAAGTATAAACCTGCATTCTATATTTGGTAAAAGTAAACGCAGCAAAGGCCAATGACTGTTTCACTCTCGAAAGCGGCGTTCGCTAAAGTTTCTCAAGAGCGCGACTGTTCATCAGCAGCTCCCTCGTCAGTCTCCAGACCTGCTTGGCCGCGTTTTCCAATCCGCTGGGCGACTTGCCCTTGAACAGATCGAGATTCGGCAGAAAGTAGTGCGGACACCGGCGACACTGCAGACACGAGATCAGCTGAAGAAATATCCCGTTTATGCGATCCCCCAGGCACGACTCGTCCCACTCCGCCTCCAGCGGGTGTTTCTCGCACTCGTACAGCAGCAGCGTCTTCATGTGGTAGCTGGTCACCGGGTTGCCGGGCAGGTCGAGGTGCCGATCCCGAAGAGTCTTCAGCAGGCTGAGGCAGCGCTTCCTGCAGCCACCCTGCAGCAGCCTGCCCTCGGCCTCGTTGAAGGACAGGACCCAGGCGTCGCCCTCCATGGCCGACTGCTTGCCCTGCATGACGACGCTCTCCTTCGAGAGGAGGTCGAAGCCCTCGGTCTTCACCTCGGCCACGAGGTTCGGGTACGGCCAGGGGATGTGCGGGATGGGCCAGTGCGCCGCCGACCTCGGCCAGACCCCGGAGCACTTGAAAGCCGGCGTGATCTGCACGACGTACCGCTCGCGGATCCTCAGCTTGACCTCGGTCGTGTCGGCGATCATCTTCACCGAGTCCCGGTAGGCGCACTTGTCGCAGGCCTGTGCCACCAGGGTCTGGAAGCGCGAGCGGATCTTCCGAGCGGACAGGTAGCCCGAGGCCGTGATGAACTCGACCCAGAGGGACATGGAGCGCTTGCGGCCGTCGCTGAGCTTGAGGACGGCGCAGCCGGGCAGCGTGCCGTCGTCGACGAAGTTGAAGACGCCCATCTGGTTGAGGTAGAGGACGACCTCGAACTCGCCGGGCGAGATGACCTCGAGGCCCTCGAAGCGGCCGTTGCACTCGGTGAGGGAGGAGATGAAGCGCGGCTCCTGGACCTCGACCTCCTTGAGGACGTCCTGGACGATCTTGCAGACCTCGCGGATGGTCTTCTGGATCTGGATCATGCGCACCTGGACCTTCTCGCCGTAGTACTTGTTTATCTGGTAGAGCATCTTGGACTGGGCCATCATCGAGGGCGGCACGAGCAGCATCCTGGCGCTGGGCTTCCACCAGCTGCCATCGATCAGGTTCCGCTCCGCGCGTTGTCACCGTCCTTCGTAAACAAGCCGCGAGGGAAGCGCGCGAACTCGAGTCCCGCTGTGCCGAGGAGACGACTCTTCGCTCTCTCTCTCTCTCTTGCTCGCTCTCTCTCGCTCGCTCTTGCTCTTTCCAGCTCGGCGCCGAGCCAAGTCCCGCCTCGGTCACGTGGCGCCTGCGCGCCGCGACCACGCCTACACCGAAGAGGGGGGCTCGGATGCGGACCGGGACTGTGCACTCCCTCTCGAGCATTGTAGTCGCGCGCGCCGGCTGATTACCCTTTTCAATGTCCGCGGTCCCATCTCTCTCTCTCTCACTCTCTCTCTCTCTCGCTTTGTGCGCGCCAATGCGATCATAGAGATCCGAAACTCGATGCGTATACACGGGGATGGAAAAGGATGATGCCACACTCGGGATCGCGCGATTCATTGCCGGTCATTACGCCGTAATGACCGCCGAGGCTCCGATTTCGGATGGAGCTTGACGTATTGGTCGGATTTTTTGACAAGCGAACAGGGCGCTGAATTTGTATGAGGGTAGTAGGATGGCCCTTGAACACGCAATAAAAAAGAAGTTTTTGGAAAATATATGAGAAACACACTCTCAAACGCGTTTATTAGTGAGTTATTATGCGATTCAGTAATATATCCAAGATTAAGGAAAAAAGATAATGATTGAGTAATGCTTATAAAGTTATTTAATCGTTTCTATTTATTTATCAACGATTAGAACGCGATTTTTTGTTTTGATTACAAATGATGAAACGACTTAGCACTTTAGATTTTTTTCAAGATAATTTAGCGTATCTTATTAAGTATAAATTATACATAATTCATTTTTTTATACTTCTGATAGCGTAATGCATACATTCAAAATTCAATAAACATTATTATTCATGCTAATATTTGAATGCATCACTGACAATTCGTCGTACTGAAAACCAGTGGCGTTGCGAGTTTTTACGCGCTCCTAATTGTTTCTAACAGTTTTTGCTCCTGCCTTTAAGCTGTCAACACGAATCTCGTAAAATGGGATATCGGACGACACGAAGAAATTAATTTCCTCGCGAACGACGCATAATTGATGCCACGGATCGGTAGGCGTATCAATTTTAAAGTCGCACTTCTCGAAATGGTATTCCGTAAGCGTGAACTCGTAAATTGAATCCTCGAGTAGATTTATTCCGGCCGCGTGATTCGACATCGATGTTCTCCTCCGCGACGCGGAGTTAATTTAAATATTCAGCAAACCGCATAAGAAGTGGATAAGGATTTATACTTCGAACGCCTCTGCCTTCAAAGCGATGTTCGATGCAAGAGTATCGTGTATTCGCCTTTTTTATGCGGTTCGGAACTGCAGCTGATATTCAATACTAACGAGGTAATAGTTGTAATCAATTACTTCTCCAGAATCTTGTCGCGTTTTAAGATGCAGCAAAATACTCACGACAGTTCGGATTACACTTTATTATTTTTAAAAGCTATTTGCTTCCCCCAGATTAGCAAGCTTCTTTTAACATTTTCTTGATGGCTGATGTATCCTGAAAATCGTTATATAGTTTTTGATTTCGGAATTTAACTCTTAAATGCTAATACAATTGCAACATTAGAGTGTAGTCCACTCTTAAACTTTATCTGGATACACACAGTCAGTTTTGAATAAAAAAAAAACAGTTTTACCGCCTAATCCAAACGATAAAATCGAAAAGCTGTTACAAACCGTCAACTCGAGAAAAACAAAGGAGTTTAATTTTTCGACGATAGTCATCCACGAAGCCTGCCCGGAGAAGATTCGCCGTTCACGGCTAATTGAATAAAGCTCGAGAATCCAATCTACTCAAAGTTCGGGCGGAAGATTGCTACCCCCGCGCGTCTCCCCCTCTAATGCGACTTGATTCATGAGAGCAGCACGCGTTGCGTCGCTCCTGGCAGAGGGGTCAAACCTCGCAGCTTCCCCCCCTCCCGGAGAAGCACTTTCTTCGCTCGCGGCCCTATAAATGTGCCTTTCATCATCCCATTTCCGCGTAATTCGGTTAGCCCCCGAATTATTCGCGCACCACTCGAGTCTGCAGACTCACGCTGATTAGATCATAACAGACCGTCCAAAACAAACCGAACGTTCACTTGTTTCGCATTAGCCTCTCGCAGGCCGATTTCCGTCTCTCGAGCCAGTCTTTATTTGCGGAAATTCTCCTCCCGTTGCTGCGTTGACTCCGATTATTTATAGAAACTTTTTGGAGCGGACAAAAACTCTATAATAAACAGCCAAGCACAACTTTAACGAACCCCCTTTACAATACTCGGCCTATCATCTCTCCTGTCCTTTTCATTCGCGCGTTCTTTCAGCTTTTATTCGCTGCCCGCTCTCTCTCGCTTCGCCGAAATTCCTGATCATTAACCTCCCGCGCGGTCCTTCCTTGGATTTTTTTACCTCCTCCGTGTGTCTCTTATTTATTTATTTTTCTTTTTTTTTTCTTCTTTCTTTCACCGCCGCACACGCGACTGATAAGATCAGGGGACCCGCGAGAAAGGCCGATCGCGCGCGTCTCTTCTCGGTGCCGTTTCCTGGAACCAAGAGAAGATAGAGACTTCATTGGACCCAATCGGGCCCGGCGTGACCTCCTTCTTCGGCTGTCGAAGTCGAGTTTCGGTCGTCGTTCCACTTGCTTTTTAATATTGATTATCATTTTATACGTAGCTGCTTTATTAGATATTCAGCTTAAATAATAAATAATTCCACCGTCGCGCCTGTTATGAAACAGCAGCTCGGCGACAAAAGACAGTCCAGCATCACCGAGCTGCGAAAGAGCAAGCTAAACTCTCGCTGCTCTCCCAAAGCCGGTGGCGGCGACTCGAGCTATTCATCCGCATTTACAGAGGAAGGCCCAGGCGGCCTCCTCGGGGATATGTTGTGTCAATTTCTCGAGAATCTTGCGCAACGCAAAGCCGCGCGGCGGCGGCGGCGGTCCCCTTGAAAGGAAGCAGAAGGAAGAAAAAAACGGAGCAATCCAAGCTTTGTAAAAGCGAAGCCCCCGAGTAATCCCCGAGTAATCCGGAGGGGGGATGCAGCCGGCCGGTCCCCATTTCGGAGGCGCACGCACGCGTATGAAATGCGCCGCAAGTCGAGCGTTATCCCGGAGAGATGCCTACTCTTGATTCCGATCTTCTCTAATGCTTCGATGATCCAGTTTCTTTTGGCCATCAAGGATCCCTCTTTGGACGTCGGAGGATTTTATGCTCATTTTTAACCTCGGGCTTTGGGAAAAATTTACGAGGAAGCTCTTTGCCTCGAGTAAGGATCAATTGTTGCCCGGTGTAAAATGTAATTTATAAATTTGTGAAGTGGATCAAAGCTGGGTCAATGTTGGAGAAAATTAAAAAGAAGACGTTTTTGCGACTTTGCTGAAGAATTCCTTAAAAAGAGAGTTTGATTAAAGTGTCACACGGCGGCGGGCATAATTAACATGTGCTGACGCAGTTGTACGTTTTGGAGAATAATTATCGATGCAAATATAATCGCCTAGTGGTCTACCACAACGGCAGATGTTAAACTGTCAAGGCACAGACGTACATAAATCTGCATATCATTACAAGAGCTCAGTCCGCGAAGCTTTCCTACAACGAAAGCAACCTTTGCCGCAGTAAAAATCCCCAATACCGTCCAAAGTAACGAGCGCCGATACAACAAAGCGCACTTATTACGTATTCCTCGAGGCAGGCTCGCTTAAAAAAAAAATTAGCATTTTCCTCCTCGCGCCCGGTGATGAACGATTCAATTATCCGTCGATCAGATAGCAAAGCGCCTCGCGGATAATTCCCTCCCGAAGCCTCGCCTCGTCCCGAGAGCTCGGCGCGATAAGCTGCAGCGAACAATCGGCACTCTTTTTCCGCGCTTTGAAGTGGCTCCGCGGCGCCTCTTCTCCCGGCGTGTATACGCAGACTTTATGCGTCCGCGATACAGTCGAGAGCGCTATCTCCCGCCCCGCGGTAATAAAGGTGCATTATGAGAAAGCGCACGTGGCGCGCATAATTCATCGCGTTCCCGCTCGTTCGCCTATTGTCTGCGCCGCGCGGAAGGTGTAACGTCGGTCGCGCCGCGGTGAGATTAATCGTTCCGGTCCGGCGATCCCTGATGGTTCTCCGCGGGAACATTAAGTGCTTCTTCTCTCCTTGTGCCTGTCGGCGGAGCACGCGATTTTGCCCCGACGAGGGAAGGGGATGCTCTACGAATATTGAGGCGCTATTGATCAAGTTTGGATGGGGGAGTGAAATTTTTTCTGGGATCTTTTAATAATTAACTAGATTTTAAGCAATTTGTTTCTCTAGTTTATTTTTTTCCAACGTTCTTAATGAAATCTAAATGCAATCTACTCTTTAGTCCATTTCTAATTTGTATAACTTCGTAAGTGAAATATAAAATTCATTAGAATTCACAATAAATCTCTGCGTGCAATAATGATGTTTCGAACAGCGCATCAATGCCACCGGACACAAAAGCGTCAATGGTGCAACTCGCACAAACGATCGCAGCGTCAAGTGACACCAATACATCATCGGGGGCTCCGCTCGCCAACAGAGAGCAAAGCGCAAAACAGCTCTAAAACAACTCGATCCCAGCCAGGCGATACTCGAAAAAGCCCCCGTCCCACAATGGGCGCACTCGTCTGTTCCCGGCGGCTGGGAAAAAAAACGGAAGAGCGGTGTCATCATCGGCAGGGGACGACGCGCGACCCCGACGCATTGTGCTCCTGCGCCTAAACTGTTGGCTAAGTGGTTTCTCCTCTCTCTCTCTCTCTCTCTTCTTCTCTCGCGCAACACATGTCGTAACATCGGCCATTGTCGTCGGCCCCGGGGAGCGCTGCTCTCTCGCAGGCTGCGAAAAGAGCCAGTCGCCACTTGACGCCGCTGGACGTCTTTCTCTGCAATCTACTTTCCTTCCTGAAAAGGCTCCGTTCCGGATCGTTCGGCTCTCTTGTAGTGGAAACGCGCGCCTGCTGGGCGGGTGTGTTCCCGATCGGAATGAAATTCGCGAGAAATCGCGACAGTCGCAGGATTTATACTGCGGACGAGTTCTTGTAATTCAATTTTTGAGCTTTTCCCTCGCAAGAAAGAGGTTGCGACAATCTACCGAGCACTAAAAAGGCGATCAATTATGATTAATAGATCGCCCAAAAAGATAAGCTTCGTCATCGCCAGCAAATAAAGAGCAGCGATCCGCGCGCAGACGCCGAAACAATAAACTTCCACCGAGATCAGCCATAAAATAAACACACCCCGACCGCGGCGTACGTGCTATATCTCGTCGTACCAGGCCGCAGGTACGCTCCAGCATCCCGGCAATGGATTCGAGGACACGGCTGCGCGTGCGTGTCCCCGTCGGTTATCGCGCCTCCGCCGCTGTATTTGCCGCTGGGCGGGGGCATGCGCGCGCGGGGTGGAAGGCTCTCGCGCAGGAGACTACCCCCTTTCTCCTTATCTCGGGCCGAGCTTGCGCAGGAGGGTGGGCCCTCCCGCCGCGGATCTGCCCTCGTTCGTTTGCGGAATTTGCTGCTGTTTGCTTTCGTTTGATAAGCGGATGCTGAAGGTGTGTGCGAGGTATTGATTTTCGGGGCTTAGATTTTTTAAGGAAACTCGGAGCTCGAATGATTGAAAACGCGAAATTTAATAATCCAGCGTTAAGGGGAACTTTGGCGTTGAAAAATTTTGGTTAAAAGATACGCGATAAATTTAACTGTTAAAAAAACTATAAAACTCCAGAAAAGCTACTATTCCCCGAGGAATACGCACCGCCTCGTCGTTTAAGCTCCCTAATAAGAAAGCACTCAATCAAAGCCTCGTTTGTAAAACACAGCGGATGCCGAAGGCGAAAATAGCGCCTCGTCTTCGCCCGGCTCGTTTCCGACGCACAAAAGCCGCGCGAGTGTATACTATTTTCATCCGACGCGTCCTCCCGAGGGACACTGCCGAGTAATTGGGTTTTGACGTTTCGGCAGCGGCCTGCGCTCGGATGTCGAGCGGCTCTGCTGTCAGCTTCCCCAGCTTGTCGACACTGCATTCGGACCTCGATTCTTGACTTTTTTTTTTTATATTTAACATTGTCGGCTTGGATTTTCGGGATGTTATGGTATTTGTATGTGCTACCGCGGAGCACGATGAAATAATCATTCGTTTGTAGGTAAATTTTAATATTTGCGAGTTGAACGTTGTCTTATTTTAGATCGCCATTATTGTAAAATATACTACCTACTTACAAACTTTTTAATTAAAAAAAAAATTCCATGAGAACTTTAGTTTTACAACAACCGTACACGGAGAGAAAAGTTCAGGAAAGCGGTAACAGACTTGCCGTAAGCCAAAAAATTACTACACTTTTTTGTAAAATTTGCCAAACTTTTTGTAAAATCTGATTCACTTTTATTAAAACAAAAAGTTTGGCAAATTTTACTAAAAAGTCTAGTAATTTTTTGGCTTACGGCAAGTCTGTGACCGCTTTACTAAAAAGTATAGTAATTTTTCCTGAACTTTTATTAATTAAAATAAGGCCAACTTTTAAATTAATATTAATCTTAATAAAGATTAAAAAAAAACTATTATTATATAACAAAAAAAAGTAAGCCTTGACGCTACATTGAAGTGAATCACGCGATGTTATTGATTCGTCCGAACGGAAGAAATGTCAACGGGTCCTGCGGTGACAAGTTTTCCACGATAAAGTCAATTTCGTTACTACAGCCTGCCTCGGCAGGTCCGTTCGCTCGTCAGCCACTTTCCGATTCTTCATTAGCTGTGGGACAGCAGGTTTAATGTCTTGTTCGATTGATAAGCCGTTCGAATAATGGCGCGAGAAACGACTCCGGAAACACTCGACCCCAGCCGCACTTGACTTCGAGAGTCGATAAGGAAGTATCCGATCGGAAAGCGACTCGTTTACTAATCGATTGCTTCGAGTTTATTGACGTTGATTGAAATGGCTTTGGAATTATAAACATTCATGTCGATCTTTCTACATATTGGATAATAATAGTTGTTTTTTTGTTACTTATAAAAAATATAGTGTACTTTCACTGTATAAAAAGACACTTAAATTAAGATATGAAGAGATAATTATCCAAATCACTTGTTAAATTCTGCTTATATATACTACACATGTTTATTTTCAAGTAAATAATTAAGCTCTGCGGAAGAATTTTAATGCCTAACATGAACACTAAATTTAATCAATCTGAAAAATAAATTTTTAAACATTAATTACGGTATATTTCATTAAATTATCAATTTCATTACAGCGACGTTTGCTTTCTGTAGCTGCCTATAATGTAGAAACACTAAAGGCAATCCTCCACAACGTTTAACAGTTGCAATAAATTTCTTACATAAAATTCTTGATTTTATATTAAACATAAATTCAGCTCCAATGCTCGTCTCTTTTTTAATAAAACGCGGATTTTATCGTTGTAAAACCCGAGCCCGAACAATTTTATCGTCGAGAATAATTCAAAATAATTTAAAGTTGATCCTCGCCGGTGACACGACGTATTTCTTCAATGCTATCTGCGGCTCACTATCGTAGTGCTACCTTTTCTCATTCTTCTTTGCCGCCTCTCTGCTCCCTCTGTCCTTTTGATCGTCATCGCGGAGCAGGCCGGATAATGTTGGTTTTTTTTTTCAGCGTTTCTAACAACCCCGAGAAACCCCCGTCATACATTCTCATTAGTAGGTTCGAAAATTGAAATTTCACGGCCCTCACGCAGGATTCTTTCGCTATCAGTGAATTTCTATCTATACGTGTCTTTTTCGCTTTTTCATCTATTTTATAAAATACTCTAAAATAATTATTTAAATTAACTAACGTTTTTATTCGGTATCTTTTACAAACTATTGCTACCCGTACTAGTTTTACTCTAGTAGTATACGATAATTGTTTGAAATTTACATGAAATTTAACCACAAGGGCCAAAAACTTCAGCATCACATTAAATAAAACATAAATTGATTAACCAACAATTCGACGAAGCCTATTTCCAGTCTATCGACTCGAACGACTCTCGCCACCTTTGCCAGCGACGCGACAGAGAGCTTTTTCCAATTTTTCCGAAAAAAAAAAAACAGTCCAAGGCGTTTTCCTCTCGCGCGCAAACTCCGCGCGCGGCGAAGGAAAGAGAGGCGCGAGGGGCAGGTGGAAGGAGAAGGAGCGCGTGTCCTGGGGATCGATTCTAGACACAGCAGGGAGGCTCCTCCCACCCGGTCGGCGGCCATCTTGTTGCAACCGGCCCTCTCGCACTATATATCACATCACACTCGGCTGCGTCCAGGATTTCTTCTCCGGCTCTCTCTCTGCTGAATCCTGGAACGCGACTTCCCCACTTCCGAGGCGTCCCGCGCCTCTCGAGCCGCCGAGTGTCGAGCTCGATTTTGCGGATTATGGGTTTTTCTTGTTTTTTTTTTTAACTAAACTGTAGCTGGTGCAATGATTTATGATTTTCCGTACACTCCCTTATGACGGTTTAGAAAGTTTTTCCATTTTTCAACAAGTTTTTGGTATCGCAATGCAGATTTTAGGTACTTTCGAATGTGAATTTTAGGGGCTTCAACAAATAAATGTGAACCTTTCTCGAGAAGAAAATAAAAACTTAACTTAAAACAAATAAAAGAAGTTAAAAGTTAATTCTTTAGCAAAAATGATTAAAAAAACAAGTATTATGTAAAGGGGGATGCTTTTTTTTTTATAAAAAACTTGTCTGCATTTACACAAGTTGATCTCTGAGTACGGTATAGTTTTTCAATTGTACACAAACATACTTTAAAATTGTAAATAAAATAAGTTATATTACGTTATATAATTTTTCATCGTTTAATCCTAACATTCAGAATTTTATGCTTTTATTCTGCTCATTTTATGGAACGATATAAATTTTTTGTTACAGGTTTTGAAATACTGCGATCACCTTCACGGAAAATGGTACTTCTCAGAAGTTCGTGCTATCTTCTCTCGTCGCTATTTGCTCCAAAACATTGCCATCGAAATCTTCCTTGCAAGCAGAAGTGAGTATCAGACTCTATCATAAATTACTTTTTACAAAAATACTGATTTCCTCTTAAGGATTCATATTCTCTCAATGATTATTATAAAAAATGACCAATAAATACACGATCGACAATAAAATTATGTAAAAACCATCACGCGCCTTAAATGCTCAGGCTCGAATTTTTTACAACTGTTGTATTTGATCGATAAAAATTCTTCCATTTCTTATGCACCAAAGCGTTTAGCATTACTTCACACAGGTATAGAAATCGCGACCGTATTCCTCGGAGAGCTCGCATTGCGGCATCCAAAGTTCGCGGCTAGGTGTCCGACACCGGCCGCTTTTTTCCGCGATAAATATTTCCGAGGCGCGCGGCAGCGCTTTTTCTGAAGCCGATTTATCTCTCGGCCGAGCGATTGCAGTCCCGTAATTTTCTGGGAAAGACTAAAAACTTCCTGCAGAACGGAAAATACAACAACAACGAAACGACAAATATTTAGTTATTCAAAAATAATGTTAAAAAATATTATTTCGTAATGAGTAGAGCGCAACGGACTCGAAAATTTACTATTTTCTCTGTTTTCCGTTGTTCAACAGCTCCGTGCACTTCTCAGTCTTCACCGATTAATTAAAATAAACATTTTTTTTCTTCACCGTCGCGTAAATTAACCGCTTAAAACGGCCAAGATTTTCCTGCGATTATAAAAATTAACCGCGCTTAATTAATACACAAATTTAGCTCTTTATTGATGCGCGACCGCGCGGGCATCGCTGAAAATCAATTAAAAGGCATCTCCGCCGCGCGAGATGGCGAGATTAACGCCCGAAGAACGAGCTGACAGAGCGCGCGTCTTCGACGGGGAACGTTCGTTTCCCTCTCATGTAAATTGGGCAGTTACTTATATACCTGCTCTCGGCGTAAATTCCGACCGATGCGTCCTCGAGATCTTTATCTAATAGGCTCCGCGCGATAGACCGCCGATGCTCGCCTCCGCGCGCGCGCGCGTTTGTGTGTGTGTGTGCGTGTGTGTTGTATGTAAAATTTCGTCGTGGCGACAGTTTGGCGACGCGGAGGCTTCATCACCCGGGGCTTCGCTCGCCAGAAGTTCCCTCGGTTTTATCTTTCTTTTGTGTGCGCGAGGACGGCGTTTGAGAATGCTCGAGTCTGAGAGAAAAACGTATATATGTATACTTGAAAAATAGCGGTATTAAACTTATTTTGTTTAGTTTATGCGGTTAGTTATGATACTGCTTGACTTGGAAATTGTAATTTAAATTAAAGCTTGAGCCTTAAATAATTATTAAGTTACAATATCATTTCAAATTTTAATTAAATTTAAGGTTTTTACGTGCTTGTTTTATTAATATAGAAAATCAAAAAATTGATTAGCCTTTAAAAATGACTAAACGTCTCATAAATTTTTCGACATATATTAAAGATAGAGCAGCAACATTTATACTTCTATCAATGCTATTTCAGTCGGTACTGAGCAATAGTTTACGCATTCAGCCCAATAAAAGCTAAGCCGCTTAAAATGAAGACATTCAAATGTCGAGATCGTTACGGGGTCGTGTGAGAGCAGCATTAAACCACAGAAATGCCCCATCGGAAGTTGGAAAAAGTAAACGTCGACGAACGAGTTCAGCAATAGTTTATAGCTAAGGCGCCGATAAATTCGTTTTGTAACCTGAGCGAGCACTCATTGCAGCCTCCGCCCAAGAGGCGCGATAACTTTATGACTAGAATAATCTCTCGTGCTCCTCGCGAATGAAGGATATAAAAATCGGCAATCGATGTTAATGCAATCGTTAAATCGTGTAATTGCGAAGCGTATAAGGCGCTCTCGGGAAAAATTCAACCTGTTCCGTCGTTTATGGCGGTGCAAACTATATAAACAGAAATATATATTGCACATCCTCTTTTTTTTAGACAAATTTTACTTCAGATTACTCTAAGAGTTAATTCACCGACGCCCTGCGGGGGTTCGTGCTCTTAAAAGAATGTTTTTCACTTATGTTTTTCTTCGGTGTACTTCGAAAATTAAACTGATCGTTTTGAATCTTGGCTTAACAAAGTTAGTCGTTTACTTTGAAACTTGAAGAAGTTTAAATAGGTTGAACATTTTTAAAAAAATATTCCATTTACGTATTAAACTTAATACTCAAGACGATCGCAGCCTTTCTCGCATCCCCTCTTCTTTATAGTTTAAACAAGTCGCATACTGTTTAAAAAATCTAGACTTGTGCATCCGAAGGAAAAGGGGCCGAATGCGCTTTGCGCGTGCGCCAAAAAAGTATATCCCGTAAAAGATATCTTTGCAGTACGGTATAAATCAATCGCGAGCTCGGCTTCATATCGTAAAAGCAGCGAGGAGGCCGAGTTTAAAGTTACGGGAGGCCCCCGAGTAAGGTAGCCGTACTTATGGTTACAGCTTCCTTACACGCCATCCTCGTCCTCCTGAAATTTATGTAAAACCGACAAGCATCTCGTGTAATATCGCGCTGCTCGCCGCGGCAGTAATAGAATAGCGAGACTCCGAATGTCGAATTAATTCCGAGCTGAATATGCATGATGGCTCCTTTTTCCCGTACTTTTTTTTCTCCCCCCCCCCCCCCCCTTTCGGATATTTTCTCCAATTAAGCTTTTTATATTTTACAAACGCTCGCGCTCATTTGCATGGGCATAAAACATGTGTTACGTCGAAAATAATGGGCCCCGAGTAAGGCCGAATACGTTTTCCTTTAATTAGGCTTCGCCTCTCGTAATTTCGTAATTTTTGTAATTTTATAGAATTCTCTTGTAACTATATAACGTCTGCTACCAAATAATTTATCATTTTTTAATGAAATCTGTCGCGGTATTTCACTTGTACCTTCTTGAAATAAATAAATTCTTGATTTTTAAGTAAATTGCAGAGTGTAGACGGAGTGAAGCTTTTCACAATAATTACCGATAATCGTGAAAATATGTGAATAACGTAATCCAACTATAGCATTTTTATTAATCGTGTACATTTATTATATATTTTTTTTAAATTAAAAATCTTTTAAAGAATTTAAAAATTCCATTTTCATTATTTATAAACGTGTAGGGGTATAATAATTTTTTTTTAACAAATTTGAATTATCTCTTACATCGTTTAATAATGATTGGCGTACTAATTATTTTTATACGTAATTGTTAGCAAATTCATTTTTATTACACTGGCAAGTATACTTTCTTCAAATTACACTAATCTTCCTTTATCCGCATTATAATACCTAGCTTCATCCTTTTCTAATTAATTTTTACGATAAAAACTTCTTTCCGCGTGCCGATCGTCATAATTAAGAGAAAAAGGACAATCGAAAAAAAGCATTAATTTAGCAATTTGAAGAAAAACGGCCGGGCAAAAGCTCGTGCTCGTTTATTACGCGGCGGAGCTTTTTGAGTCCCCTGGAAATATAATTTCGATCGAGGTCTCGAGTCTGCAATCGAGTTTAATTTCATCCGGGGAGTCCGGCGGTAAACTGCCTCTACGCACGCTACCGGTTACTGCCGCCGCGCGTCCCCCTCGTCGGCGCTTCGCTCTCTCTCTCTCTCTCTCTCTTCGAGGGCGCGTATTGTGCGCTCGGGCAGTATCGTTTATCAATTTTCCCCCTCCCGCCGCGAATAGGAAAATCATTTTTCAGCCCGTCTTTTTCCTGGATAATCAAAACAAATGCTTTTCCATTATTTTCCGCCGGGTGCACGAAGTGGGGCTGATTTACTCTGAGTATGTAGTTGCACGAGATTGTAATAATAATTGACATCGTTAGGGCTGAGAAATTTTTTTTTATTTTCACGACATCGCGTATCTTGGGCTGGGAGAATATCCTTTTTGCAGATAACCTGAAGACTGTACAAAAGTAATTAATTAATAATCACAGATAAAAAAGTTTTAAATCAATAAACATTTATGCGAATCAAATACAATACATTCAAGGCTTCCAGACAATGCCCTTTTATTTATCAACTTAGACCATTGTGCGTCCTGCACGCATCAGCAACAATTCTCTCGATTGTAAGCCTGCTTTTTTTTCTCTCTGTTTTCAGCATCGATCTTCTTCGTCTTTCCGGACCAGGCGACGGTGAAGAAGGTGATCAAGGCACTGCCGCGAGTCGGCGTCGGCATCAAATACGGAATCCCGCAGACAAGGTAAGGCCCGGCAGAATTAAAATTCACCCGGGAGCCTACCATAATACTCTCTCACGCAGAAAGCCGCGCGCAGCTCGTGAATCCGGTCTACTTTCGGAATTCGGAGGGCCCACGAAACACGCCTCGCGCATTCCCTTCTGCGCGCGGCGATCTCTCCGGGGCCTTCTGTCACCGACGCCGCAAACCCCGGCCATGCTCTCGGGGACTTTGTTTCTTCTGGACAGTTTTAGCGTTTTATTATGCTGGCTGCGCTTTCAATTCACCGGGCGCTTTTTGCTCGCTCTGATTTCGATTACTTTTCACACTTTTTTGCAATGACAGTTTCATAAATCACAGATTGTTGCTCGGTCGTCGTTATCAGTTAAAATAAATCAATTGGAAATAAGTAAATCAATTGAATACATTAACGTTGACCATGAACTAGTTATTATAGATAAACAAACAAATTTGCAGAATTTTGTTGGGCAAGAAATTATGAAAAAATTAGCTATACGTTATTGTATAATAAAACGTTTGAAATGAATACTTGTAATAACCATTAAATGAATTAAAATAGCTTCTTATAGTTAGATCATAATCATTTCAAAATTGTAAATATTTTATGAAAATCTAACCTTTTTGGTATGACTTTACTGATGTATAAAATTTTGAATTATTTTGAACTATGCTGCCGAATCGAAAGTTAGAGTATAAAACGTGTATAAAATCATTATTTATTGTTCATTCTGGAGAATCAGTGCCGACTAAAGTTATGATAAATTCTATTAATGTTAGCCTAAAAGCAAAATTACACGTTACCGAATACACTTATAAACATCTCTGACAAGATATGACAAAACATCACCTCATCTCTGATGCGACTATCAACACCATGACTTATAGAATTTATTAAAATAAACTACATATTATACTCCTTTTTGAATTTTATAATTAAATTATCATTGTAGCCAATCATTCCGTTAATTTTAATATAATATAATGTATTTTAAAATATAGGTGAACGCGTATAATAAATTTTGTTTTAAACCAACATCAAATCTTGATAAAGCTCGTAAATCAATTAAAATGAAGCAAGAAAAAGAATTTAGTTTTCTCTTTCCTCTGTGTCTAAATATATAAATATATCTTATCTTTTGAATTCGGTCCTCCACATATTACGCGCACATAAGGAACTCGTCGGTCCTTTTTTTTCGGCCCACTTGGCGTCGTTCGTCAGCTTTTATCCTCCTCAGATCTTCCTTATATTCATTTTCATTCATCCCTTTTTCGCTCTTTCCCTTTTATTTCTCTCCTTTTTCGCAAAGCCAGCTCCCATCCTTCCCCGCTTCAGGAAGAATATTCTCCAAGCGAGAGGTGGAGAGGAGCGGCGAGAACAGAGGCCCCGCGATTCCGCGTTACTCGCTCCGAACCATCCATTAAACGCGCAAGCTGAGGGAGCGAAAGAGAGGGAGGGGGGGATCGGGAGAGCGAACGAGCCAAGAGAAGAGAAAGTTCGCGAAAGATACGACGACCATAAATATGCGGCCGCCGAGCTCGACGTCCCTCGTCCGAGGGAGATTCCTAGCCGGCGAAAATAATAAAATATTATTTTTTTCCCTCCTTTTTCCTCTAAGAAAGGGGGTTACTTCTTGGAGGACCTTTTGCAACGCACACTGTCTTAAAATCTCTGACGTAAGGCTTTGATTTTTACGACATTTTTTTCAAACGGCCCTGTAGATTGATCGATAACGGGTATTTAATTAGCGACGAAGCAAGTTCTTAATCAGCTACGTCTTGAATGTAAAATATGTATACTTGTAGTCGACTTATTGTATACTCATATGGTAAAAATATAACATGGAAAGTGTGGAGTCGGAACACCAAGTATCAGACTGAATTTTTTTTCAAATTAGATGAACTTTTAAAGTTTTGGTTATTCAACAATGACTGAAATTTGGTTGACAAACCAAAAGGTGAACGCGGTACTTTTATAGTTAATATTCATGCCTCCTTAGCTTCTCTTTAAAAATAATCAACTAAATTAATTCCCCATAAATAACAAGCAAAAAAAACAGCAACCATCGGCAGTCGATTACAACCGACGCCTCCGCTAAAACCGTAACGAAATAAAGCGACTTCCTATTTAGCACCGGGGTGATAAACCGATCGGCGCGCCAAAACACTTTTACTATCGCTTTGATTAAGCGATAGACAAGGCGCTCTTATCGCTCGGCGGGCGCGAGTTCGCGCGCGCGTATTTATGCATCCGGTCGTCGTCGTCCTCGTCGTTCTCGCCGCGCGCATTAAAAGGCGCGCTTGTAAATTCCAAATCAGAGATATCGCGCGCCGAGTTCATAAAGCCGGGCGCGAAAATTTACGGCGGCTCCGTTGCCGCGAGCTTTTTGATCTTGACGCGTATTATATATATATATAAAGCGGGGCCCCTCTCTCGCTCTCCGGCGTGCTCTCGTTTTAATAGCCATCGGGCCCCGCGGAAGAGCGGAGGGTTGAAGCGGCTCGCGCGAGAGGATCTCGGCGACAAAAAGAGTCCGAGCGGCGCGTTGCCCCGGAGTGCTGTTGCGCGTCGCGCTCGCAAGAAAGGAGGAACGGGCGGGAATTTTAATTGAGGCTTTATGATCGCTGAATTACGAGCTCTCAATTACGGCCTGATTCGCGGGAAGGAAGCGTCTAATTCAGTGAATGGGTTTGTTTGATGAATTTTAAGATTGTTGTATATTATTCGTTAAAAAATTAATATTTATAAATTTTAGAATAAGCTCAGCTATAAAAAGGAGTCAAATCATATAATTTTTTAAACGAATTCATGGTGTTCAATTATGAAAATAACTTAAAGTATTCGTATCAAATATATTTAGCAAAATTGAACTGTTATAAGCTATAATATTTTAAAATATAATATAAATTAAAACCAATAGAGTAATTTAAACGACAATCGAGAAAATTCAAAGTTAACTATTTGATACCGACGATTTAATCTTCTTTGGTTCGTTAAATTCAATAAATTTAAATATTAAATTTTACACTTTTAGGAGAGCATCTATGATGTCACCTAGGCAGCTGATGAGGAATTCCAACATGACCCAAAAGTGGCAACGACGGGAGATCAACAACTTTGAATATATCATGTTCCTTAACACTATTGCCGGTAAGTTTTTATATTATGAGTACATCTATTGAATAAACAATATTTTTAAAAAATTACTGAAAAAGGTACTACAGAAAACTGGCTTTTAGAGATTTTGATTGAGACTTAGGAGAGACTCACATGTTTACACCTAAAACAAATACACAACACGAAAATCTATGACCTAAACTCTCCTAGCAGAATGCGCTCAGTAAATTTTTATTGACTTAATCACAACTTCCTTACAATACTAACAAACGATTACTTCATGCCGAGATGCACTCGAAACAATAACCTTCAGACCCGAAGATTGCCGTTATTTTCACGGTAAATTTCATTAAAAAAAATTAGTTCCCCGCGAATCGGCGCCCATTCTTCCGGCGCCGTGGCAGCAGGCGCAAAGAACCCGCCGTTCCTTTCAAAAGAATCATCCGAGGCTGCACCGCGATAAAGAGAGCGATGTCGTCCATACGGTAGCCGCGTCCCGAAGCCCTTATTTACATTTTGAAGAAATCGCGAGTTGAAAAAAAAAGGAGCGAGCAGAGTGAGAGAGAGAGAGCCGCGCGCACGTCATACGTCCCTGGCGGAGTCGGGCTTTTTGTGGAGCGCTGCACGCGCGGATGGAGTCTGTCGAGCCGCATTAGGGATGTTCTCAATCAGGCCGAGCGCACCAACCCCGAAGGAGAGCAGAGAGAGAGAGAGAGAGAGAGAGTAATCCGCCGCCGCTAATCCTCTGTCCCTGGGGCCTCTCCCCTTGCCTTTGTCTCTCGCTCCTTCGCTTTAATATATCAGAGCCTCCGGCTTTCTTCTCTCTCTCTGTCTCTCACTCTCTCTCTCTCTCTCTCTCTGTTTTGTGCCCGCGTACCGCGGAATCACGACGGCGCGTGCGCACCGCCGCCAGAGGCCGGAGCGACGCGTGCCGCCGTCTAATCAGCCGCTCTAATCGCCCTTATCGCATTTTATTACGCGATGATCATTGGTCTCGGCGGTGCGCGACGCCTTATTGGGGAGGCTCGAGCAGATCGGCTAACAGTTTATTCTTGCGCGCAATGAGCGACCGACGAAACGACGGTTTCGAATGTCTTGCCGGGGCATCCCGAAAGACGGACGCTGAAGACAAATTTGATGAGCAAACTTTGTTCGAAGCCGGAAAAATCTGTCAATGATAAAAAATATATAATAAACTAATAACCGTAATAGAAAAATTGATCTACTTTACCGAAAGTAGAGCCGTCGAGCTCTTTTCACATCGTAACTTTGAGCAATCATTGACGAGCCAATCTTAGAAATACCGAGCTTTAGCGCGCCTCCCTATCTCGGAGAAAGACGAAAAGAGGTACAAGTTTACGAGGCGAGGCTTGCGCGCGCGGTTATACGTAGGGACGCGAGTAATTATACGAATTTTCGCTGCGGGCCCGCGGCGCGCGCCTTATTTACGAGCGTTATATATTAATTGCTCAAATAAATAGCCCGGGGCCCCGGCGCTTGGGCCCCGGCAGTCGCGCCGCGGCGACGCTGATCGAGCAGGAAAGAGATTGAGAGAACCGGCCGGCCCACCGATCATTTTTTTTTTTTTTTAATGCCTCCTTTCTTCGCGACTCGGCTTTCTTTCTAATATATACTTCGGGATCCGCGGCTCCGAACGGCGGGAACTTCGATTTTGCCAATATTGGGCGACTTCTTAACAGTAGTTTTTCGTGCTTTCTCAAGTGGGTTATTCGGAAATAAAAAGATCAGTCTAATTACTATTATCTGATTGTATGAAAAGGTATAGGAACCTTATTCCCATCAGTTTAGCACAAAACGAGTAAGAAAATATTGTTAACCAAACGAAAAATGCATCTCACGGACGCTTTCCCTTATTAATACTTGTACCGTCTCCTCGTCTCCTCCGGGCCCTCTTCTCCCTGGCAGTTGATTTCGTTCTCCTTTTCCTCGTGAAGCTATACCGAGTCGGAGAATAAAACGAAAAAAAAAAGGCAACGCGTATAAACCGCACGCTGCGCACGATGAACACCCACGTGCGCGCGCGCCTTCCATTTGCCTCGCGGTATTGGTTTATTAAAAATTAACGTCAGTAAATCCCGTGTAAATACGATACCTTGTCGGGGCATTCGGCTCGCCTCGACGGCCGGGGATGAAAGTCTACCACTGCCACGTGTGTGCGGCGCGCCCGCCGCCTCTTCTTTTTTTTTCCTTTTTTTGTTTTGCTCCTCCTCCCGCTACTTCGTGAATTATAGCGAATGGCGAGTCGTGTGATTTCACTTAAATAATTAGCATTCTTTTCGCTTCGAGTTCCTTGGGAATACGTATAACTTTGCGATGCGGTCAATTAATTTATATGCGCTTTGTGCTTGAAAGTTATTATCTCTTTTTCGATTCTTTCTTTAATTTTAGTTTAATTCGACGATAATAATTAATTGTAATGAGAATAACGGAAAATCAAGCAAAATATAATTGGCTGAAATAATTTATGAAACAATTATCCTAAAAATATATTTAAACAGTAAATATTTACACAAAAACTCCCGAATACTCTTCGAGACCCAAGAACCAAAATAGGCGAAAGATAAAATCTCGAGCTGAAACTTGTCCCCGAACGTGATTTCGCAGGTTCCCTCAAAACGACACACTGCGCCTCGCGTTCGGAAAAGAAAAGGATTTCGCGAACAGCGAGCCAACTCCGCACCTCATCGTTCACGCGCGCGGATCCCCTATTTCGCAACGCGCAGCGAACCTGTGTGGCTGCCAACAGACTTGCGTTCGTCTTCGATCATATCTGCGTCGATGAATTATTGCGCAGGACCGCCGAGGCGCGATAATCTCGGATAAAATGCCCGCGCTCTCGGGACGGGGATCTTAGGATACGTTTATTTATAGAGGAGCGATATAGTTGCTCGCCGAAATCCTGATGTTCGTTGGGAAAATTTTAAACTTATTTAGAGGTGTGAAACGGTCGTTTTGCAATTTTCTGTTGGGTTATGGAACAAATCTATTTTCGGAGCATGATTTACGATGCGAATGAAAAATTTATAAACAGTAACGAAGACCACATTAATAATCCAAAAGTGTTTTTAAGAACCTTAATTCCTTTCTTTCGTTAAAAATTCTCAAACACACTTACTGCACGCCAATTGGACATATTTCGATAAAATACACTTTCTAATAAAAAAAAAAAAACAGACCCTCCCCCACCGCTTCTCCATCAGCGTCTCGAAATCGAAGCAGAGCTGCCTCGCAGTTTTTCACGTTGCGCGGGGCAATCGCGAGAGGCAGCGCTCCGGAAAGAGAAGGCGGGACCACCGCGGCGAGAAATTATTAACAGCAAAAGAAGCGAAGCGCGTGGGTCGCCCGTGCCCTCCGCGTCCGCGCGCTCGCAAAAGGAGAAAGAGCCGCGCGTTAAGAATGAGCCTGTCGTCCTCGCGGTTGCTCGCACTTATGTTACACGGCAGCGGCGGAATAATAAAAATAGTCCGCGAGAGCAGGGTGAGAGAGAGAGAGAGAGCCGCAGCTCCTCGAAACGCTGTCGGGACTCGTTGGCCGAGCTCTCCCTCACCGAGGAGTCGTCATTAGTTACGGCTTTGATGCACAGCCGCCTATTATTTACCGCCGACGCTTCCATCTGTCCGTGCCGCGCGCTACGAGCGCTGCTTGATTTAGCGGCTCATTGTACCACGTGCAACGAACGATATTTACCCCGGATCGCGGATTTCATCGCGTTTCCACGGGACTCCCTGTTTTTTTTTTTTTTTTTTTTAATGCGCGGCTGATCCAGTATTTATTTCGTTAATGTAGCAGGAAATGAAAAAACTGAAGGTTAAATACTAATTAGTTCACAGCGAGGCAAAAATCGAGCCTCCTCCGCCCTCTGACAGTTTCGTTGGTCTTCGTAGGAGGATAAAAGTCGGTGGCGTGCTTTAATTAGCAAACTCAAAGTTCGAGAAAGGAAAAGACAGAGCGAACTGCGGGCGCTAATGCATCGCGAAAGGGGTTTCACATTCGTAAGAGTAACGCGAGAGTGAGATCTCGCGAGCCGACAATTTCAAGAGCGATTAACCGTCGCGCTCTGACTTATGTTCTCGCTAAACGGAACGGTAATGTTACGCAAAGTGAATTCGATAGGCTTGCGGGCACGAAATAGAACCTGCAATTATTTATAGAACTCGAAACTGTCAAATAATGTGCGAATGAAAATTTGAAATTAGTTGAGAAAACTTTTTGGCTAATTTCTAAAATCATGTAAAAACTCCATCTAAAAATATTTAATTTACGTTTAATAGTACCATATTTAATAAATGAAAATTTATTTTCCTTTAAATGCATTTTGAATTGCATGCATAATAAAATTCCATTTTTTCTAGGACGAACGTACAATGATCTCAATCAGTACCCAGTATTTCCTTGGGTATTAACCAATTATGAAACAAAGGAGCTGGACTTAAGCTTGCCAAGCAACTATCGTGATTTATCAAAAGTAAGATGATGTTGAATTTTTTTTATTCTAAAACCGAACGAAAATTGCAAATGTTTTAAGACTAATTATCTTTCTATATTACAGCCAATAGGCGCATTGAACCCAAGCAGAAGGGCCTACTTCGAAGAACGATTCCAAAGTTGGGAACACGACAGCATCCCTCCATTCCATTATGGAACGCATTACTCCACGGCTGCGTTCGTCCTCAATTGGCTCATTCGAGTGGTACGTAGAAGCTATTCGGTTTATTTTCTATATAAATGAACAGTTATCCATATACTTTAATATTTGCTTTTATAAGTGGAAGATGCAATAAAAGGCGCTATAATAATTTTTTGAAACATTAAGTTTTTATATTATGCGAGGCAAAAAATTAATTTTCCATAAAGAATAGTTGACTTGCTGCAATATTGCATCGTACAAAATTCACGCACAGGTACATAAATTTGATTTTCTTCGAAAGATCAGTGTTAAATCGGCCAGTAAATAGGCAGTAATTACACCTCGCCAGCCCTTGGCTTTTGATCTACAAGAGGCATCTGCACTCGGCTTTAAGTAACGGGATAGTCACTTAATTTTCCCGCGGAGACCCGGTCACTTTGAAAGCGACAGCTCAGCTTTCGACGCCTCGCAAGCCGAGCGTAAATCTGCTAGTGCACACTAATTTGGGGGCGTGAGGGGGAGGTGGCTGCGAATATAGAGCCGCTTTCTCGGGATCTCGCGCCTCTGCCCTTCCTTTTGCCCCTCAGCTCGGAAGTTCGCCTCGCGCCGATATTCCTCCTTTTTTCGCGAGGCTCGACAGCCTCGTTCGTTCTCAAGGTGCGGACGATTTTTCACTTTTGTCAGGGTGGCTTAATTGCTTTTTCTGGCCCATTTATTCACCCGGATGCTGTTGAAATTTTTGAAAAATAGACCCGCTTTTTACTAATTATTCCCACTTATACGAGCCCTCCTGCTAATGTTCTTTGCTCATCGGGAAAATACAAATTCTATTCTATTGAACTATTCAACTATTCAATGCTTTTCCGACTTTTCTCTCTCTGTCATTTGTTTAAGGAAAACCATAATTTAAATTCTACAAATTATAAAACAAAAAAAAAGAAAAGAAAATCATTTGACGCAGAATTTCTATCATTTCGTAACATACAACTTTTCACGTGTAAAACAATAAAATAAACGACTTGCTGGAGTAAGAATACGGTGAGAAAGCAGATACGTGACCTCGTATGTAGTATTATCGAGAACAACTGCATCGCTTGTCGCTGGGACAGCTGACTGATTGACAAAGTGACGACGAAAGGTTTCCTCGCGTTAATATACAAAAAGCTCATCGCAGAGGATTTCTAAGTGGCCGCTTAAAGAGTCGCCGTCTCTTGCCGTCGTTTTCTCACTCCGAGAAAGCGCACTTCACGGCACGGCGACGGCTCTTGTCCCTCTTGAAACGTCGCTACTTTATTTAGACGGCTGCTTCATCAAGACCAACTCTACTGTTTGATTGCTCATTTAGCGCGAGACACCGGAACTAGTTTCAAGCTAAATATGAATGAGATTATTAATAAAAAATTCAATTATTTTTTTCTTATTACATTTAACAATTTTTAAAGAGGGATATATTACCGACTCTTACGGCTGTAATGATAAAAAAAGTGGGGCATTTAAATGGGAGCAAAACAATATTTCGCAATACTTAAGAAATTCATGAATTGAAGCGTTCTTTGCATAGAGTCAAATTCAGATTTCTTAATTAAGAGATTAAGAGGCAACTTTTTTTTCTACAAATACTTTACCAAAAAAGTTTATTGACTACCTATGAAGGTCCAAGACTTAAGTTCACAGAATAAAACATATGATTTCCCTTGAATTTCAGGAACCAATGACAACGATGTTCCTAGCTCTGCAAGGCGGTAAATTCGATCATCCAAACAGACTATTTTCTTCCATAGCCCTTTCTTGGAAAAACTGCCAACGCGACACCTCCGACGTGAAGGTAAATTTCTTGAATGAAGTACAGAACCAGCCAAATTCTCCTGCGTCATTCCAATCGTCGCATTTTGCTTTTGCAGGAACTGATACCCGAGTTCTTCTTCCTGCCAGAAATGCTCGTCAACACGAATCGATACCGACTGGGAAGACAAGAGGACGGTAGCTCGGTTGGTGACGTTGAGCTGCCGCCGTGGGCTTCTTCTCCCGAAGAGTTTATCCGGATTAACCGAATGGTATGTGTAGCGTATAACATGGTGACATTGTGAAAAAAAAATCTCGAAAATTATTTTTCATTCACACTGGACCGTTACTTTTGCAGGCTTTGGAGTCTGAATTTGTCTCCTGTCAATTGCACCAATGGATTGATCTTATTTTTGGATATAAACAAAAAGGTAAAATTTATTTTAAAAGGATCATAGAATAATGAGCAATAGAAAACTAATTGTACCGCAAAAGCACAATCGCACCGTACAATTTTAGCGAGACTTCGCTTAATCGCAAGGTGAAAAGAAGCCGCCCTCCGCCGCCTTGTCAAATGTAGATTCACTGCGGCGTTCATTCCAAGCGGCGCCCCCATATCCGTTCCGGCTTCCCCGAAGATACGCCGGCGTATGGAAGGAATTAGTTTTGTCGAGAGGCAGCATTTCTCGCGCGCCTTGCGCGATCTAAACCAATTAGGCCCGGGTGTGCGGCCGCGACAATGTCACCCACCCGTAATGCACCGCGTGCATCTTCTTATAAAGACGAATGGCGCGGGAGTGCGACAACTGCCGCCGCCGCAGCCGGAAATAGAGTCGCTCACGGGAGCTGGAAGGAACTTTATCCGGAATCGGGGCGCCGCTTTTTCCACGCTGCTTTGCTTAACGCTACCTTCTTTTCTTTCGTTTTGTGCGGGGGAGTCGTTTTTTTAGTGCAAGAGAAAAACGAGCGAAGATTTACGTCGTGGCAATTAACAGCCTTACGATGTAATAGGAAGTTGGGAGATTATTGGAATTGATTTCATGAAAAAAATATGTATTAAAAAAGAATCTGTTTTATGATTCTTTCGAATATGAATTCAACACGAATTCTTTTTTTCATTAATTACAAAGAACTAACCAACAATTTTTATAACGAAGTTCTAATTTAAAAAATATGTTTTCTAACAATTTAGTTGTTTTCTTAATGTAAATAATAATTATAGGCCCAGAAGCAGTTAGAGCAACGAACGTCTTCTACTATCTCACATACGAAGGTAGTGTCGAACTAGATACAATCACGGATCCCGTAATGAAGGAAGCGATCGAAAATCAGATCAGAAACTTTGGTCAGACACCATCTCAACTTCTTATGGAGCCTCACCCACCAAGAAGTTCGGCAATGCATTTGGTAAGAAGGAACACTACCAGTTCTAAAAAAAGAGCATTCATAAAAACTATACTGTTTAGTAAAAATAGTCATATCAACAATTAATTACTCGTATCTTGTTATTTACAGTCTCCAATGATGTTCTCAAGCATTCCTGATGATGTATGCATGACATTGAAATTTCCGTCCAATTCACCAATTTGTCACATCTCTGCTAATACTTATCCACAATTGTCTTTGCCATCCGTTGTGACTGTCACAACTGGTCAGCAATTCGCTGTTAATAGATGGAATACAAGTTATGCTGGTAAGTCTTTATCTCGAACTCATCTTGAAATCCTTGTAATTTATTTAATAACTATTCGATTTATCAAATCCACAGCATCGGTTCAATCTCCGAGTTATGCTGATACACCCCAAGCACAAGCAGTTAATCAACCTCTGTCAATGGATCCAATTTTATGTGAGTGCTTGTTACTTATTATCGTTTTTAGTATAAAAATAAGAATGATTATTTTATTCAAATCAAAATTTAACTTGCTTCAGCACAAACAGCAAACAGTTCAAATCCTGCTCTAAGACGACATCTTGGTGACAATTTCAGTCAAAAATTGAAAATTCGAAGCAATTGCTTTGTCACTACAGTCGATAGCCGATTCCTCGTTGCTTGCGGCTTTTGGGATAACAGTTTTCGCGTGTTTACAACTGAAACAGGTAAAGTAAAGTTTTGTCGATACTAATTTGTTAATTTCTTTAACGATTATTCTTACTATTTAAGTACATTTTGAGATTATTCTAAAAGCACAAATTTCATTTGCAAACTTGGTCTTTCAGCTAAAATTGTCCAGATTGTCTTTGGCCATTACGGGGTAGTAACGTGTCTATCTCGAAGTGAATGCAACATCACATCAGATTGCTACATCGCATCTGGCAGCGCAGACTGCACGGTTTTGCTTTGGCATTGGAATGCCAGAACGCAGACGATCGTCGGCGAAGGAGAAGCTCCCGCACCCCGAGCGACGCTCACTGGGCATGAGCAACCCGTTACGGCTGTCGTCATTTCCGCAGAGCTTGGTCTTGTTGTTTCTGGATCTTATTGTAAGTACAGTAAATGCTTTACTCGTTACTTTGAGATGGACAGAGATCTTTTAAGAGATATTCTTTTAAAATATTAACTGTTTGTGAATATAATTTATGCTTATAACAGTTATAAAACTTTATAAATTAACTGTACAATTTAATTGACGTTGTTAGCCGCATCTTCTTGATTTTGTTTGTTTTTCACGCAATAATAACAGATTCTTTAGATTTATTAATTTCAATTCTAAAAATATAAATATTTAAAATTTTCTAGTTTATATATGAAGATATGAACAATGTTTACCTATTTTTCAATTATTTCATCTTTTCGTTAAAAAGAATAAGAAAATTAATGTAATTTTTTATCATTAGGTGGGCCAGTTTTAGTGCATACAACATTTGGTGATTTATTAAGATCATTAGAACCGCCAAGTGGTTTCTCATCACCGGAAAATATTGCTATGTCGAGGGAAGGTGTTATTGTTGCTAATTATGAAAAAGGACATATTGCCGCATTTACAATCAATGGAAAACGACTTCGCTATGAATCACACAACGATAATCTTCAGGTAAATAAAATGGTTGAAATGAGGTTTTAATAAATTTAAATTAATATTCGTATTGACATTTATTAAGAAATTTTAATTTAAAACTATTTTTAGTGTTTACTGCTAAGCCGAGATGGCGAGTACTTAATGACTGGAGGAGATAAAGGCATTGTTGAAGTTTGGAGAACATTTAATTTAGCTCTTTTATATGCATTTCCAGCTTGCGAAAGCAGTGTCCGTTCTTTGGCCCTTTCTCACGATCAACGGTTTGTAAATAAAATATATATTAGAGTTTACTTGAAAGTTTATTTCAATTTGTATAGAAAAATATTTAAAAGAATAATTTTTAAAAGTAAATGGAATTCATCATGTCCTAACTTTTTGGATTTTAATTCTAGTTTTCTTCTTGCCGGACTTGCAAATGGTTCCATCGTCATTTTCCACATCGACTTTAACCGATGGCATCACGAGTTTCAACAGCGTTATTGAAATTTCTTTCTAGATTTCATGGAACGCAGAAGTGCCAGAAAACGTAAAAAATACTTAATTACGACAGACACAAAAAAAATGTTATTGTAAGTTAATACCTCAAAGAAAAACTTAACAGGCCATTACCTTAATCAGAGACTGACAGAAAATGCAAGTCTCTTCGCACTTCGAAAATTTAAATAACAACGCCAAATAAAAACATATATATACATATATATATATATAACGATACAATCTTTCAAATGCAAGAAACTAACATTGTTAAAGAAAATCTTCTCCGTCAAAGTGTAAATGAGTGAAAACCCAACGCTAGTCAATTATGGAGACTTGGATTTCTACTTATCTTGCAAAGAAAACAGTAGTAAAAGAAAAAAACATACGCCACGCAAGATGGATCAAATATAAATAACAGAAGGCTCGATGTTAATTCGAGCATACCAATCAGATGCCAAACTCTGTATGTAACATTATTTTTATGCTTCGAAGCAGATATGAGTTTGGCCAATGATCGCTTAGCGAGTTCCATGTAAATATAATACACCGCATATAAATAATATAAATAATATATATTGTATATCTTCGTGTTATGCATCGCAAAAAGCCTTTGCCAAGGTATCGGTATTATATATTTCTGCGCTGATGTAACATTACCGCCGCTCGCGAGATTTATCGCTTCTGGTGGTTCACCCGACAGAAAAATGAAGATTGATATTTTATAATGAATTAGTAAATTGATCATATTAAAAAGGTAAAAAAAACCTATGAGAATTGTTCTTCAAAAATCAACGTATTATCTTCTTTGTAACTGCAGTTGCATTACTCGTAGAAACATCAAAACACTTTTCAAACGTGCAATTTTCAGCAACATTGAAAATAAATTTATACAAGTTGTTAATATGAAATTGCACGAAAGATTAAGACTAATATCTATCTGTTTAGGAACTCGATAGATTCACATTCTGTAGCATACATTTTAAATAACTTTTTGAAAACATTATCATATTTGATTCCTGAAGAGCAAGTTTCTCATAGATCAAAAAGTAGAGTTTTATAATTCACTGTAAAAATTAATTATTCTTGATCACCCATTGTACATCAACGGTGATGATAGAAAAAAAACGGATAAACGATAAGATAACGAATACCGAAGATTATTCGTTTGAATTCATTGGTGCGATTAAAATACATGGCACACGCAAACTATTCCGCAGCCCTCCCCAAAAACACTATATTAAAATTCGCGTCCTTTAAAGAGATCCTAATTTTATCAGTGCCGTCCAGCTTAACTTTGTGAGGATATTTCTTAATATTTTCGCACGCGAGTCTGAAGAAGATTAAAAATGATAATCAAGACGAAATGCAGATGAAATTTAAGGAAATTTTAAGCATAAGCTTTTTAATAGCGTCAAACTCTGTCGATATAATATTCGTCGTGTGATTCAGTGTAAGGATTAAGTCGTGCGACGAAGTAACGAGAAATAAAAATACAGAGATAGGAAGAGATGTGACGAACAAGAGAAAAATGACAAAATAAATCATTGTATCATCTCTCTTTTCTTCACATTGCTAAGATGGATAAGCGTTGTTACTGCACGCCTCAAACGTTGTATACACGAACGCACCTTTTCTTTTATACGTCAGACGTAATTAGATCAATAATCATGAGTAGATCACTTTTTCTTAGATTTTATTATATTATTGTTGAAATATTTAGAAGGAGCCACTTCTCCTCCTAATCTATCGAATGTTTGATACAGTAACCGTTTAAATTATTATTATTATTATTATTATTATTAATTGTTTGATACATTCCACTTTTAATGTTGTAATCTTGTTCATGTATATATGATTATTGATTGTGCAATATTTTACGTGAAATTGTTGATTGGTTAATGGAATTATTATCGTCTTTCAAAAATGTAGACATATTCTATTCATTATACCTGCGGTTTACAATAAGTTTTTTAATTTAGTAAATTGCATTTAATAGATTAGAGGGAAGTTAGCTTATGTTCATCTTTTAACAAATGGTTTACGAATTAATTTCTTAATTGCATTTAAAAAAAATTTGACAGATACATATTTAATTTTTACATTTATATGAACATTTCTCAAAGTTTCTACTAGTCACTAATACATTTTTTACATTTATTGAACATACCCAAGATATTAGAGAGGAGGAATTAACACGCTATATTCCACTTACATGAAGTTAAACGTAAGGTAGCTGCAAAAGAAATAATAACAATAATAATTATAATATTATTACTAAAGCTAAAACTAATAATAATATTAATAATAATAAAAATATAAATGGGCATACATGCAAAGCCCATAATCCGTCGCTTTTAGCAGTGAAATGTGCCGATTGAGCTTGCGTATTTACCACGCGACGTTGATAAGCAAAAAAAGTAATAGAATAACGTATCTTATCAAATTGTGCACTGTGTGGTGTCATAAGCAAGATTTTTCTCCGAACGTCTCCCATCTTTTTATTTTTAAGAATAAGCGCTATCTTCTTCAATTTAAACAGCAGTGCTTATGTGAGAGTTTAAAAACTCGAAAATAAGGTAATAATTAAAAGCGCACGTATTTTTTCGGTAAACGGTATACATGTATAAACAGCACGCTGTAAAATTAAATACGCATGGCACAAGAAAAAATAAGTATTTTGTCTGATGACAAATGTTGGGCGCTTTTAAGCACAAATTTAAATATTTCGATTCTATACGTACGGAATTATAAACTACGCATTATTTATACTTAAAATAAGTGTACAGTGGAACTTTTTGTCTTAAAGAAGTGAAAACATTATCATTCCGCTTGCATTTTGTGCGTTAAGAAATTACGTCAATAAAAATGTATGAAAAAATTAAAGGATAAAAATTTAAAAATATGAGATAATTGTATGTGATTTTTTCAAAAATAGATAAGCGAATAGTTACCGAAAGGAATTTTTTATATATTTGTTTTATAGTATTGTTAGTGAATTCCCTCCATATTGCTTATACGATTATAAGAAATAAATATTTGAAAAGATAAAGAGACGATCGGAGAATTTGGCTGAAGTCGATGTTTTTTCTGTCCGACAAGAAATTTGAGTATAAAGTGATTAAAGTTCATGTGTAATGCTATTTTAAATAACGCTAAGTACAAGATAATTATTACAAGAGTATGAAATTAAAAAGTATTGGGCATACGAGGGGTAAATGAAAATAGAATGAGTGGTTAAAAAAAAAAAGAAAAATCGAGCGCGTTATTAGAGAGAAAGTGAGAGAGAGAGAGAGAGAGAGAGAGAGCGGGAGCTTTTATCGATTCCACGATGAATCATCGGAATACTGCTCATTATTAACGTACTTAACATATTATAAATATATAAATATTACAAGAACGCCGAGGTATGAAGCATAGATTTGTATATTTGAGCGATTAAGCACATTTAATGTTTGAGTGTGACGTTATTTTACTTACCTATCGTCATTATCCGTCATAAATTGGCGAGTGCGTAATGTACGAATTGTGTAAAGTTTTATCCGGTTTGTTGTTGAATATGATAAAATAACAATAACGCCCTGTACATTCAGGTACGTCTGAAGGGTTAAACGATGAAAAATCTTTAATGTTTTATAAGTGTGACTGCGACATTTTAAGAGAAAAGAAAATATCGAAAATTTTCACACGTGGTCTTGACGATTTTTTTAATGCAAAAAATACGAATTCAATCGATAATCGATTGTATAAGTCAAAATTGCTGATATCTCCAAAAACTTATTATTTCGTTCAATTTTGTTAGCTTTTATGAAAATGCTTTACGATATTAGTTTCAAAGAATCATGTTGTAATTTTTAACAAATAAGATGTAAATTCAACTTAATTATGACGTTCTCAATAAATTTAGTGAGACTTCTTTTAATAATAAATTTATAAGTCTTCAAATTTTTAGTTGGAGATATCGCAATCAAAAAGCATAGTAAAAAATCGTTTCCACGACTTTTACAGACTACTATTAAGTAGTGAAGATACTTAAGTCGTTGCTACTTATACCTAATTAAGCTCTATTGCTTATTTTATACTTAGAATTACCGTAACATTTCAGCTAGCGACTAATATAATGGAATAATAAACGCAAAAACAGACACACAAACACAAGTTGTATCCCAGATTATGAGGTAGAATAATCTGTAAAAAATAATTAGACGAATAAATGAAAAGTACATTTGATGTTGCAGATAAGTTTACTTATTTAATCCTTTCTTCCTATTTTTACTTTTTCTTAAACTAAAATTTGAACGCGCGCTGATGACTATTTGGTTGCCCCGCCATTGGCGCCTTCAGGCGATGCGTGCGTGAGGTCAGGGCGTGAATAAGAACGAGCGGAGTCCAATGGTTCGAAATGGAAAGGAAGTGGAGCGATGCGAGGGTAGCAATGAGAGCACTTCCAAGTTCCGTTGATCAACTTTATTTAGTTCGCTAGCGAGCACTTAACAATACACTTAATTCTAATTACGTACAATTAAACCTAAACTTCGTCGCGTGATTAAAAACTACAATAAATTATTAAAGCACTAATGACTATAAATTAGCCCCGGTGATGCTGCGGCCACAGCCGTGGTGATTGCGTACGTGTTCGCTCTGGCCGGCAGAGTTGCGAGCTGCCGGAAAAGTAAACGAGCGTCACTCAGTCAGAATCTGCTTGCTCTGTCAGAATCAGAACCTGCTTCCGCGGGCGACGTTGCCGGAGGTCGGTAGGCAAGGTGGGAGGCTCTGCCGCTTGCGCCCGAGGCGAGGGCGCCACAACTACTATCATACCTAGCCACCTCCTTGCGCTTCATGTGCTCCGGATATTCATGATGCTCGGGATATCTCACTGGATTTCGTCATTTTCAAACTTTGAGTTGATACGAAATTGGCTGGGCAATCTCAAGTCTGTATCGGGAGAACATGAAACACAAGAAGGTTTCTAGGTGTGATAGTTGTTTGGTCTCTGATGACTGAATAATGACTGAATAATGGCCTGATAATGGTCGAATATATGCTGAATAATGGCCGCATAATAACCAGATAATAAATAATAGTCGAATAATGGCTGGATAATCAGGTCAGAGATATCACGAACGACTATCACTAGTTGCTTTCCAAAATTAAAAAATGATGAAAATGGACAATAAATGAACAATGAAAATATCCCGAGAATTTCGATCTACAACTCGAAGGTTCAGTTCGACCATATGAGTAGGTAAACAAGAAGAGATCTGTATACCCCCACCACCAGCCTTTTCCATATAAACCCATTACCCCCACCACTTTAATCAACAGGTGAGACGCACCTGCACAGGTGCGCTAGAACCTTCGAGAATGTTCTAGAACCTTCGAGAATGTTCTTGAATCTTCTAGAAGCTTCTCGAATGTTCGAAAAGAAAAAGTTTTTTTTTTATTTGTTTCCTAATGTAAGAATCATGCGGCTGACCTCGCGCATCTATCCGCTGGCCCTTGCGCGCGCGCCTTAACGCAAGGTATTCGATTACCACTGCCGAATTTTTTTTTTTTACATTTAGCAAGTAAGTGAATTTGACGATTTCACTACAATAGCTACATCCTGTTTTTGTTGAGAGAGAGATGATTCTTTTAATATTTGCGCTGTCTCTCTCTCTCTCTCTTTCACTTATAAATTATCGACCATGCAAAAGGAAAGGATTGGAAAAGGATAGAAATAGAAGAGATGAATCATATTAAGTTTTACTTTAACTTTTATTTAAAGAATTCAGTATACATTGTGTAAAGGTGGAATAACACCTGTACAATTATGTTCTCTACATCGTAAACATTTTAAAACATCAGGATCATTCTTTACTTTATCGGATAATTTATCCCAACCCTGCTCAATGCTGTTTGCACCAAAAGTTGTGAAAAAGGTTGTAGGCAGTTGAGCGATATCAATAGGATCCATAAATGATAGATGCTCTGTTTTAAAAAATATTTTTAATGATCTTTCCAACGATGGTGTATTGTCGTGATAGAATTTCCTCAATAACAGAACGTTTCGATATGCACAATTTTCTTTGAAGGCTAGTCTATGGTGAGGGCATAATTTTTCCAGAACGTTTGAAATACATGGCTGCCATATCAAACACTTTAAAATTAAATTGTTCGAGCCACTTCTTTTTTTCAAGTCCTTTAACGTACACTCTTTCTACAGTATGTAATGCTGTTTGAAGTACATTTTCTAGGTCCTCGTAAGGTAGTTCACCACAACTCCATGCTAATCCATGAAAGTTACGCTCCAACCAGAGATTCGTACTCTTGTATTTAGCTGAAAGTCTGCACCACGGCATTGGAGGTTTAAAAAGAAACACCTTTGCTGGCTGGCTTGAATTTAACGGAACGATTGCCAATTCTTTAACCACAAAATTGTGTTTACAGGCTGCATGAAGCCTTGCACATCTACGACGTACTCCATTGCAAGTAACTGATGTCAACGTCAAATTTATATCGCTTTTATAGAAAAATCCCCCACCTCCGTTAAAATCGTTTATATCCATCTCGTTCAGGTAGTGAGTTTGGATTGGTGGAATATTTTTCGCAAACGGAACTTGTTTTTTCTTTCTTTTTCTCATAATCATTGGAAAATCCTTTTCCACTTTCTTGCTTTGGACAATATTGTTTCCAATCAGAACCATTAGTTGGTTTTTTTTGTTCCAATTCTGAAGGAAGGCGAACGTACTTGGAC